>RCUC01109875.1:0-24717 GCA_003697995.1 Taxidea taxus jeffersonii
TATATATATGTGTGTGTATATATATATCTCATCTCCACTTACTGTAATTTGGGTTCTCACCTTACTCAGGGACCCTCATGGTTGACTAAGATGGATGGCTACATCAAGGTGATATTTGTGTATTCCTGGGCTCCCTCACCAAAATTAGCATCTACATACTCTCATAGTAGCAGCCCAGTTAGATCCCAAGCACTAAGTTAGATTCTGAACCCCAGAGCTTATCTATGGCATTTACAAGAACAGTGGTAAATTACAGGTTCTTCTATCCATCAAAAGAAAAGTAATATAAGCAGGGATAAATAATTATCTGGATCTTATCTCTGCTATTTGAAAAATAATTTGCTTTTGGAAAAGTGATTATAGGGGCGCCTGGGTGGCTCAGTCGGTTAAGGGTCTGACTTTGGCTCGGGTCATGATCTCAGGGTCTTGAGATTGAGCCTCGCAGCAGGCTCCCTACTCAGCTTGTCCCTCTCCCCCACCCCGCTCATGCTCTTGCTCGCTCTAATACATCAATAAAGTTTAAAAAAAAAATAAATAGAAGGTAAACTACAGACACTCTGAGGGGATACCTCATTTGTAAGTGGAAAGACACTGTTTTACCTGTGTGAAGCCCGAGCAGACTGCAGGAGTCCACCACTGTATAACCAGCAAGTGGTACACAGCATGCAGTCAAAACAGATTTATCGAAAAAATTGATGCAAACATGCTTTTATGTAGGGAGCTAATTACTGAGGTTCCTTGATCTAAGGAAAGAAACAGCACTCTGACTAGAAAGGTAATGCAAGAGGGCTGTTGGGTATGGAGTGAAAGGAAGGAAGACTGAATTTTGCCCAGATTTGTTTCATAAAATGCTAGTTAGGCTTTACTACATCATAAAATGCTACAGTTAGACTTCACTACGTCTAGTTACAATACACATGGATAGGGGCGCCTGGGTGGCTCCGTGGGTTAAAGCCTCTGCCGTCAGCTCAGGTCATGATCCAGAGTCCTGGGATCGAGCCCCGCATCGGGCTCTCTGCTCAGCGAGAAGCCTGCTTCCTCCTCTCTCTCTGCCTGCCTCTCTGCCTATTTGTGATCTCTGTCAAATAAAATCTTTAAAAAAAAATACACATGGATATAATATAGGATTTCAATAACCAAAATAACTGTACAAAAAATAAACAAATTAACTTTATTAAGTTACCACTTCAGTTCTTCGACATTGATTTGTTTACAAAAATATCAGTTTGAAATATATTATTGAAAGTGAGTACACACAATAAATAGAAAATAGGGATGCATGGTGCTGGAAACATATCAACCAACTTATCGTCATCCGTTGCCCACTATTATAGGCAAGATTTGACGAACAATCAGCATTATTGAAAGAGCAGTGAAAGTACCTGGGAGAGGGTTGCAAACTATAAGAGAAGTAGCTTAAAGCTCTGGACCACTCACCAAAAAAAATACTCACTGTTTATCTGGGAGTTAATCTCACTATACATGGCACTGAATTACCTACCGCCCATAAGAACAATTTAAAAATAAGGAAAATAGCCAAGGAACCTTCATTAACAGTATTTTAAAGTCAAAGTTTACTTTAAATATCTGATGATTATCCAAATATCCTAAGCTAAGAGGCATGTCCTATGACAATAAGTTATAAATAGTATGAATTTAATAACTTAAAGGTGATATGGTTAATATAATACATACTACATGAGTATCTCAACTAACCTTCAAATAAGGTGATAATTAAAAGGTTTAAATTTACAGTTTCAATTTCTGGTAAGAGTGCTGTCCATATTCTAGCAATAGTGATGACATCCCATTATCGTAAACATGCTAATACACACATTACTCTGAATTACACTTGATTGAATTCTATATACATGTGGTTCCATATTCCAAGTGCAAATTCTCAATGGTGCAAGACTTATAATCAAAGCTGGGTTTAACGAATGCTTTCTGACTTCTGAAGGCAAATGATAAAAGCACTTCCTAAAAGTGAATAAACTAAAATTATAAGTAGGTGACCAGTTCTTTTTCCCTTTACGTGTGATGAATTTCATGAAGCATTAATTCCCGAGGTATATTTGTTTCTGGACCATACAGCTTACACGCTCTTCTTTCGAAGGCAGCTACCATCTGCTTTACAACTTCATCGAAAAACAGTGTGGCAAGCTGAGAGTGCAGAAGGGAGCGAAATTCAAAAGAAATCTGTAGGAAAAGGTTAATTATTTTAGGAAGATCTTTCTTCAACTCAATCTCTACTTAGGGTAGGGGTACGCACTGCGAAATGGGCTGCTTGGCCAGTATCTAAAGCAGAGCTGTACAGGTGTATCTAGATGAAATTGTTTAACCCCCCTCAGAAGATAGATACACAGTAAACCCAACTCCTGCGGGTACAATAAGCTTAAGTAAACACAACCTGAATGTCATTTCAAGATAAATAATCTGCTTTTATTATTAAGTTAAAGAAAACTGGAAAGAAAGGTTTACTGAATGAACGTCATATTATTCTGGCTTCTTTTCAATGTGCCCCTTTTAGATCTATCCTATCTCTCAAAAGGAAATAAAGTAGGGAACTACTCCTTCTGATAGGTATTCTGGGAGAAGCAGCAGCAGGAAGAGGAGGTTGAGCCACAAAAGAGATGGAGTAGGTGGTACAATCTTTAAGTCAACAATGATTTAGAACTTCATTTATATCCCCTCAAGATGTAAATCAAGGCAAGTGGTTTGAGAAATAGTTTTTTAAGGACCAAATACCCACCAACTTTTTTTTTTCCCACTAACTTTTTAAAAACTGCTTTAATTTTCATTTTTTGGGTAGTTTTTCATTTTGAAGTAATTTCAAATTTATAAAAAAAAGTTGGAACAATAGCAGAAAGATTTCTCATATACCCATCACCCAAATTTCCCTTTTTCAATGCCTTATATAACCACAATGCAATTAGTAAAGCCAGGAAATTAAGAGTTAATGCTACTAGGTAATAACACTAGTATCTAATCTATACAGGCCTTATTCAACTTTCCCCAACTGTTCCATTACTATCCACTAATTTCTGAATGAAAACAACTCAAGAGCTTAGAACAGCAGCATATAGTAATTTAATCAAAATTATGACTATTCCTTGAAATGCAATGCCTGGGTTGCAAATACATGAGAATAACTCATGTATTATCTGTTCAAAGAAAAACCACAAGTGACTTTATGTTTTCTATAGCTAAGGTGATGTGAACAAGGAAATACCATAGTCCCTAGATTTTAAAAACACATTTTCCCCCTTCAGCACTTTATTTCTGTATCATAAATCAATGTATAGATTTCATTTGGTGTTAATAACGGTTATTAAGCTCTCAGTGAAGTCATAATATGTGTCTTACAATTGTGGACCCATAAAAATTAGAAAATAGGAAAGGACTGACTATTCAAGGTTTCAAGAAACAAAAAAAGAGAAAGATTGACTAGTATTCCTTCTTATAAAGTTAGTATAGAAAGAGGTATTCAATATTCAGAATTTGAGATTTTCTGAAAGCCATCTTTCAAAAGTAACCACTATGCGCGTAAGATTCATGAGAGCAGCTGGATTCTACTCAACGGATTGTTCCTTCTTTATCAAGTTCACCTGATACTTGGAACAAAGCAATGGCTGTAGGAGAGACTTACTGAGAAATCCAAGGTGCAAGTTCTTGGGTAGCCAGGAAGACCTGGGCTAAAACGCCAAACAGTCTCCAAATGATTGAAAAGCCTCCCGTCAGTACAGGATGCCTAGAATGAAATGGAAAAAAAAAGAAAAATTGCAGTAAAATTCCATTTAGACTGTCTAGAATCTACAGTTGAGAATGATTTCTTTTTTTTGAATTCTTTAATTTTTAAAGACTTATTTCATTTGAGAGAGAGATAGAGCAAGATAGAGCATGGGGTGGGGTGGGGAGCAGAGGGAGGCAGTCTTTAGACTCCGTGCTGAGCGTGCGCAATGCAGGGCCTGACCTCATGACCCTGAGGTCACGACCTGAGCAGAAAACAAGTGGGTCGCTTACCCAACTGAGCAACTCAGGTGCCCTGAGGATGATTTCTTTCTAAAATATGTTTGTACGTCAGATCACAGGGGATAAAAAACACCCCATTTTCACTTTGGTACTAGGAATTAATCTCTTGCCAATATAAGCCATTTTCTTTCCTCCTGGGATCCCCAAGATTGCCAGTTCCCCCTTCACTGCTGTCACTCTGGGTGCTTCGAGTTTTCTCCTCCATCAGCAAACAGGAAGTGATTTTTCTGGAAGTTTATTTCCGGCCCTGCCCCTTATAAGTAATCCTGAACAATTTAATTCCCTGTACCATATTTCCTTAAACCTATAAAATGAGTATAATATATATTTTATGCCATCATTATGTGTCTAAAATAGTTATAAGGTATCTGGCACAGATCCCAAGTAGGGTTCTAGAATTCTCCTTTCCTACCAAAGACTTTTCTCTCGTCTGTCACATTTAGTAACATTATTCTCTATTTCTAAGGCAACTGTGGTTCTAGTTTTCCTGAGTCTAGCCCTGGCCCATGTCCCTGATCCGTTGCTTTCTAACCTCTAATCTCTTCCGTGTTCATGTTTATTTTGGATATGTATGTACACACTGAAACACAGTATTTAGAGATATGTACAGTGGCATCTTGAGATTTCCCATTCTATATCGTTAAAAGAAGGCTGATTGAGACCCACTAAGAGCTGCCTCCTGCAATGTGAAAAATGGCAGCCAAAATCACAGTCACTAGAAGATTGTCAGGACTGATTATGACTTTGAATGAAGTTCAGCTTCTTTACTTAGTAGCCTAAGATGCTATCTAGGCCTTAATACTAGTAGACAACTGATCTCAAGAATATGTATCACCCTCCCTCACCAGCAAACCATCTTTTAAGTCCTTATTTCAAAGACAACACCCAGGGCCCCTGGGTGCCTCTCAGTCGGTTAACCCTGTGCCTTCTGCTCAGATCATGATTTCAGAGTCCTGGGATCAAGCCACATGTCAGTCAGGCTCCCTGCTCAGTGGGGGCTCCACTTCTCCCTTTCCCTCTGCTCCCCTCCTCACTCAGAAGGGAGTGTTCTCTTCTTTCAAATAAATAAAATCTTAAAAACAAAAAACCAAAGTCAACACTCCCCTCCCCAATTAAGCCTTAAGTTTCTAGCTTTTTGGGCATATCCTGGGGCCAAGAAATAATCAAGTCTCTCTATGCTTTTTTCTTTCCTTCTTTTTTTTAGAGAGAGAAAACACTCACAAGCCAGGGCCGGGGTTGGGGGTGGGGGAGGCAGCACAGAAGGGGCAGAGAAAGAATCCAGGTGCCTCTATCCCTTTTGTCTTTGATAACATATCCCTCTTACTGGTTTAGATGTCCCTCCCATGAGCTTATACACTACAGATCAGCAAAAAGGACTTGCAGAGATAAACTCTTTTCCCCCAGAGTGTACTTTTTCTTCCCCAGCTATTGCCTCCCTAAACACAGAATGCAGGATTAATCCTGACTATATCTGGATCTCTCCACAGATAGTTTAAAGTAGAAGCCAAAGAGCTTAAAATATATTTACAGTTTATTCCTCACTTCCTCTTCATCTAAACTCTTTTGAGTCAATTATCAGATGAAAACACAGCAGAATCATTATAAAGAAAATCAACTGCATCCATATTAAAAAGCATTTACAGAGAAATGCTCTGTTTCCACATTTATAAAAGAGGATATTTTAATTGTTAAAATGGAAACCAATGAGGGGCGCCTGGGTGGCTCAGTGGGTTAAAGCCTATGCCTTCAGCTCAGGTCATGATCCCAGGGTCCTGGGATCGAGCCCCGCATCGGGCTCTCTGCTCAACAGGGAGCCTGCTTCCTCCTCTCTCTCTGCCTGCTTCTCTGCCTACTTGTGATCTCCGTCTATCAAATAAATAAATAAATAAATAAATAAATAAAATCTTTAAAGCCTCTGCCTTTGGCTCAGGTCATGATCTCAGGGTCCTGGGATCGAGTCCCGCATCGGGCTCTCTGCTCAGTGGGGAGCCTGCTTCCTCCTCTCTCTCTGCCTCTCTGCCTACTTGTGATCTCTGTCTGTCAAATAAATAAATAAAATCTTTAAAAAAAAATGGAAACCAATGAATATTTTTTTTAAAGATTTTATTCATTTATTTGACAGAGAAAGAGGGATCACAAGTAGGCAGAGAGGCAGGCAGAGAGAGAGGGGGAAGCAGGCTCCCTACTGAGCAGAGAGCCCGATGCAGGGCTCAATCCCAGGACCCCAAGATCAGGACCTGAGCCGAAGGCAGAGAGGATCATGACCTGAGCCGAAGGCAGAGGCTCTAACCCACTGAGCCACCCAGGCAGCCCCCAATGAATGTTTTAAAATTTATTTAGATATGATAAAATAATAGTCACCAGAATGCTAATAACTAAATTTAGTCACATTATGCTAAGCAGTGGGGAAAAGTGAAAGTGTTCTTCAAAGGGTTCAGTTTTTTAAATTTTTTTTTTAAAGATTATTTTTTTAAATTTATTTATTTGTCAGAGAGCGCAGGAGCGAGCACAGGCAGACAGAGTGGCAGGCAGAGGCAGAGGGAGAAGCAGGCTCACTGCCGAGCAAGGAGCCTGATGTGGGACTCGATCCCAGGACGCTCGATCATGACCTGAGCCGAAGGCAGCCACTTAACCAACTGAGCCACCCAGGCGTCCCAAAGGGTTCAGTTTTATATACGGTTCAATAATGACCATCTAATTTTTAAAAGCATCAACAATCTACTATAAAATCTCATTATTTCAGTTACTGAACTTTAAGGTAAATGTTCTGTCCTTCTTTACAATCACATAAGAAGCTTATAGGAGGGGTGCCTAGGTGGCTCAGTTAGTTACGTGTCTGACTCTTGATTTCAGCCCAGGTCATGGTCTCACGGTCATGAGACTGAGCCCTGTATTGGGCTCCACATTGTGAGTGGCGTCTGCTTAAGATTTTCTCAAGCCCTCTCTCAAAAAAAAAAAAAAAAAAAAAAAGGCAGCTTATAGGAAATTTAACAATGAAGGAGAAATAGTTAGTGGGAATACTCACTATAATATACCAACTTCTTCTGACTACTTTTTCACAAAATCTGGCAGTGCTGTATTCATACCAATAATCTAGCCCAAGGACACACAGATTTTTACTGGTATGTTTAGATATTGCTAAAGGCCTCATTCCTAACAGAAGAGATACTGACCACAATAGGAGGTGTTATGATTGACGACCTACAACTGGTTCTTCTCACTGAACTGACCCAGACCATACAAACAATGGCATGTAAAACGTTTATACTGTGACCCAGGCAGTAAGATTCACTGAACCAATGCCTCTGTTAAATCTGCTGAAAGCTTTCGGGGCGCGTGGGTGGCTCAGTTGGTTAAGCGACTGCCTTCGGCTAGGGTCAGGATCTCAGGGTCTGGGGATCGAGCCCCGCATCGGGCTCCCTGCTCACTGGGGAGCCTGCTTCTCCCTCTCCCTCTACTGCTCTGCCTGCTTGTGTTTTTTCGCTCTCTCTGTCAAATAAATAAGTAAATAAATCTTTAAAAAAAAAAAATCTGCTGAAAACTTTCAAGGGCTTCTGGCCATTCAAATTCATGTACAGTAGAATTACTGCTATGTCACAAGCACATTTGGGGCAATAAATAATTTGCAGGAAAAAAGTCACATGGGTTCTGCTGCTCCCTTGGTTTTAATGATTTGTATTTTGTGTCACTCGCTTGTATTAGGTATTAAAATCCAAAACGTGTACCCAGGGACAACTGAAAGCTGAGTGTACGTAGTTGTGCGTTACTCTCAAATACATCTTCAAACAATGAATTAGCACATTAAGTGACGAAGCTTATTTTTTTTTAATTTTATTTATTTATTTTTTTATTTACTTGATAGAGATCACAAGTAGGCAGAGAAGCAGGCAGAGAGAGAGGAGGAAGCAGGCTCCCCACTGAGCAGAGAGCCCGATGCGGGGCTCGATCCCAGGACCCTGAGATCATGACCTGAGCCAAAGGCAGAGGCTTAACCCACTGAGCCACCCAGGTGCCCCAACGAAGCTTATTTTAATGGAAAAATAGCTTTGGGATCTGACATACGGTATAAATTTGCATAAGGTTCATAATTTCTCTAAGCCTCAAAATTGAGATAGCAATGATCATTTCATAGATGTTATTACGGAGATTTTTTTTTCTTTCTTTCTAAAGATTTACTTATTCATCAGAGAGAGAGAGAGCATTGCACACAGCGGCAGAGGGAGAGAGAAATTCTAAGCAGACTGCATGCTGAATGCATAACCAAACGCAGGTTCCCCCGGCCCCAAGAGTTCTTTTAGTTAGATGTAGCATAATACATGAAGATTTAAAGTTATAAGACACTGAGCTCAGGAAATAGAAAAACGTTTTAAGATTATAGAGATACTCACTGGTGTCAGAAATACTGAGCCAGAGTCTTGGCTCTGTAACCTTGGGCAAGTTAGCTAACTCTTCTAAGCCTTAATTCGCTCAACCCTAAGATGGAGAACAGTAACATTTGAATCTCATAGGGCTGTAGTGAAGAATAAATTACTAACTCCAGTAAAGCCCTACAAAGAGCTCTCTTACAATGCTAGCTATTTTAAGAGAGACAGCACAGTATAGTAGTAAAGAACTCCAAAACCATGAGACAAACAGGTGGAACCATTCACAATGGCAAAGTCCCACTGGGGCATGGCCTTTTAAGTGGAGTTCAAGTTTGGGAGTAAGACGAGCATGGACTCCAAGTCTTAGCTTCACTGGACAGTAGACTTTCTCTGGTATGAGAGATACCACCTCCTTCAATGCCTACCAGGGAGCTGACAAAGGCATTTAGCTCTGGCTAATTACCAAGAAATGATATCCTCTGGGAATAAAATACAACTAAGCTTTAAGCTTTTGGTCAACAAACTCTAAGAATTCACAAGAACTCTATGGAATTCTGCCTTTCTATGTGTTTAAGCCTGGGTATCCGTCTATACATGTCCCCTCTTCTGACAAGGGTAAGATGATCAGTATAATGCATGTAACAGTACCTGGCCTTTCAGTACCCACTTCATGGCAGGATGACCTCGACAATGTTTCTGTTATCACATTTGTATCTTTTTTACCTTTCTTTATCCTCTCACTTTTCCTTCCTAAACTTTAAAAAAAAAAAAAAAACTAGGGCAAAAATTAAACATTTTTCACTTGTGTGGTCCAATCTTTCCTAAGGGTCAGTAACCCTCAAATAAAGAAAAAAAGAAAAAGCTTCTTATTTACATATTCTAGTCAGATTTCTGTTTGGAAGAAAAATGCTAATACTATAAAACAGCAGAGTTAAGAACATAAGAAATCATTTTTGTTTTTTTCTCCTCCTCTGATTAGTTTAGGGAAATACTTTTAAGCTATTATACTTTAACTCCTTTGATATAATCAACATTTGGGAAATATTTAAAAACAATGAAAACCAAAACCATTACCTTTACCAAATGTGGTTTCACCAAGGTTACTACTGATGTGTAGCGCTCTAACACAGGTGGAAACCCAATTTCTAATCGTGTTTTGCAATATCCGGTTCTCTTTGATATTACATCTGATTTTTTGCACCATGGAACAAAATGCTTGTAATCCTCCATTCCTGATACCACATCATACATTTCCTGCATAGAGTATCTTGGGAAAAAAAAAAAAAAAAAAAAGAGGTGTTAACTACACCTAGTTATAAGGCACGTGTATACTTTAAACTGAATATAAATAAAACTCAGTGTGTATAAGGCAATAAATCATTTGGCAATCATGCTAAACCATATGATGAAATGAATGACTTCAAAGCAATTCAAAAAAATAAAAGGGAGCTAACTATTTGTATAAAGCAGAGGTCATAATTTAGCATATCATAGGCTGAATCCGGCATACAGATGTGTTTTTGAAATTTTAATTAGTGGCCAGCATTTAAAAATTGAGGGTTTGGAAAAAAACAAAAACAAAAACAAAAAAAACAGGGTACCGGGGTGGCTCAGGTCATGACCTCAGGGTCCTGGGATAGAGTCTTGCATTGGGCTTCCTGCTCAGTGGGGAGTCGGCTTCACCCTTTGCCTTCCCATCCCTCCCCTGCTCATGTGCTCACCACCCTCTCTCAAATGAATAAATAAAATCTTAAAAAAAAAAAACCCTCAACTGAAAGCAACTTAAATACATATCAGCTGATGGACATTAATAAATGCTTAATATAATAAAAAGTATTTGTAAATTACAGTATATCCATACTATGGAACTTTCTACCAGTTATTTAAAAGAATTAAATCAAATATATACTTAAAGTTTATTTATTTATTTACTTATTTTAGTAATCTCTACACCTAACATGTGGGCTCAAACTCATGACCCTGAGATCAAGAGTTGCGTGCTTTTCTGACTTAGCCAGCCAAGCATCCCCCCTTTGTTTTTAAAGTTTTGTGTTGTTTTTTTTTTAAGATCAAATATATACTTTAGAGCAAGGAGGTTTACAAAATATTATTATATGAAAAAAAGCACTTTACAAAGCAGACAGGATATGGATAATCCTATTATCCATTTAGTTAAAATTATAATACTATATTTCTCACTTTTAAACATTTGATGTTTAGTTTCTCCTGAAACTAATTGCTATGTTAACAGAATATCTGTAATGAAATACAATGTGGGGCTTGATCCCAGGACCCCGAGATCATGACCTGAACTGAAGGCAGATGTTTAACAGACAGAGCCACCCAGACACCCCAGCAATAAATAGTTTTTAACTCAAGAAAAAGAAGTAGGAGTAAAGATAGCACATATACTTCCATACTGTTAGATTTTTATACAAGCATGTAGTATTTTTGTAGTTTATTAAAAAAGAAGCCATTCTAGAACACAAAGGAAACCTCTCATTCTTTTAATGAGCCAGCATAATGCCCTGCCAACCTGAATGTGACAACATAAAAAATAAAATCTGTAGGCTAAATATCAGCAAATAAAATCCAGCAATTCATTAAAAAAAAAAAACTAGCAGTCAAATGCAACTCTTTTAAAGATTCATGGATGGCTTAAAACTAAGAATATTATTATAACCATATTAACCAAAAGAAGAAAAATTGTATAATTACCTCCATAAATGACCAAATACCAAAAGCATTCTCATTAGAGTTAGAAATAAGTTAAAGATGCTAGTTATTGTGGTTAGGTAATGTTGTTTTGGGGAGAAGTCCAAGATGGCAGAGGAGTAGGAGACCTCAGTTTCGTCTCATTCCAGGAATTCAGCTAGATAGCTATAAAATCATTCTGACCACCTGTAAACTCAACCAGAGTGCTAAGCAAAGAATAGCTACACCTCTACAAATAGAAAAACAAACACTTTCTGCAAGGTAGAACAACAAGATGGAAAAACTAACCTCAGAAAAGAGAAAAAGAGGCAGTACTGACTGCCAGGAACCTAATCAGTATGGACAGAAATAAGATGTAGGAACGAGGGTTCAGAATAATGATTATAAAGATACTAGGTAGGCTTAAAAAAAGCATAGAAGACACTAGAGAATTCCTTTCTGGGGAAATACAAGAACTAAAATCTAACTAAGTCAAATTCAAAAAGACTATCAATGAGATACAATTAAAAAATAGCTCTAGCTGCTAGGATAAATGAGGCAGGAGAGAGAATTAGGGACACGGAAGACTAAATGATGGACAAAAAAGGTGAGAAAAAGAGAGATAAACAACTCCTGGATCATGAGGGGAGAATTCAAGAGATAAGTGATACCATTAACCAAAACAATATTAGAATAATTGGGATCCCAGAAGAAGGGGGGAGCAGAAGGTATATTGGTATATTGGAGCAAATTAAAGTAGAGGACTTCCCTAATCTGGGGAAGGAAACGGGCATTCAAGTCCAAGGAGCACAGAGAATCCCCCTCAAAATCAATAAAAATAGGTCAACACCCTGACATATAATAATAACATTTACGGGCGCCTGGGTGGCTCAGTGGGTTAAAGCCTCTGCTTTCAGCTCGGGTCATGATCCCGGGGTCCTAGGATCGAGCCCCACATCGGGCTCTCTGCTCAGCAGGGAGCCCGCTTCTCTTCCTTTCTCTCTGCCTGCCTCTCTGCCTAATTGTGATCTCTGTCTGTCAAATAAATAAATAAAATCTTTAAAATAAATAATAACATTTACAAATCTCAGAGTCAAGGAGAATATCCTGAAAGCAGCTTGGGACCAGGGGTAAGTAAGCTACAAACATTAGACTGGCAGCAGATCTATCCATGGAAACTTGGCTGGCCAGAAAGGACTGGCATGATATATTCAGGGTGCTAAGTGAGAAAAATATGCAGCCAAAAATACCTTATCCAGCTAGGATGTCATTCAAAATAGAAGGAAAGAGAAAGCTTCCAGGACAAGCAGAAGCTAAAAGAATTTGTGATCACCAAACCAGACCTGCAAGAAATATTAAAAGAAATACTTTGAGCAAAAAGAGACCCCAAAAGTAACATAGACCAGAAAAGAACAGAGACAACATATAGAAACAGTGACTTTACAGGTAACACAATGGCATTAAATTAATATCTTTTGATAGTTACTTTGAATGTAAAAAGCTAAATGTCCCAATCAAAAGACACAGGGTATCAGAATGGATAAAAAGGTGAGACCCATCAATATGCTGTCCTCAAGAGACTCATTTTAGATCCAAAGTCACCTCCAGATTGAAAAGAAGGTGGAAAACCATTTATCATGCTAATGAACATCAAAAGAAAGCTGGGATGGCAATCCTTCTATTAGACAAATTTAGATTTTAAAACAAAGATGGTAGTAAGAGATAAGGAAGGACACTATGTCATAATTAAAGGGTCTCTCCGACAAGAAGATCTAACAATTGTAAATATTTATGCCCCTAAAATGGGAGGAGACAATTATATAAGCCAATTAGTAACAAAATTTTAAAAAACACATCAATAATAATACAATAATAGTAGGGGACTTTAACACCCCCCTCACTGCAATGCACAGAACATCTAAGCAGAAGATCAACAAGGAAACAAGGGTTTTGAATGACACACTGGACCAGATGGACTTCACAGCTATATTCAGAGCATTTCCATCCAGAAGCAACAGAGTATACATTTTTCTCCACTCTACATGGAACATTCTCCAGAACAGATCACATACTGGGTCACAAATCAGGTCTCAACTGGTACCAAGACTGGGATCATTCCCTGCATATTTTTGGACTACAATGCTTTGAAACTGGAACCCAATCACAAAGGAAATTTGGAAAGAATTCAAATATGTGGAGGCTAAAGAGCATCCTACTAAAGAATGAATGGGTCAACCAGGAAATTAAGGAATTTAAAAAATTCATGGAAACAAATGAAAATAAAAACACAACTGTTTCCAATCATTGGGATACAACAAAGGCGGTCCTAGGAGGGAAGTATATATCAATACAAGCCTTTCTCAAGAAACAAAAAAGGTCTCGAATACACAACCTAACCTTATACCCAAAGGAGCTGGAGAAAGAACAGCAAATAAAGCCTAAACTCAGCAGGAGAAAAGAAAGAATAAAGATCAGAGCAGAAATCAATGACATAGAAACCAAAAGAACAATACAACAGAGAAAGGACCCAGATAAATAAAATCATGAATGAAAGAGGAGAGATCACTAGAAGTAGATGCACTCCTAGAGACAGATGAGCTACAAAAACTGAAACAAGAAGACATAGAAATCCTGAATAGACACATAACCAGCAAGGAAATTGAAGCAATAATCAAAAATCTCCTAAAAAACAAAAGCCCAGGGCCAGATGGCTTCCCAGGGGAATTCTACCAAACATTTAAAGAAGAATTAATACCAAGGCGTCTGGGTGGCTCAGTCAGTTAAACATGTGCCTTTGCCTCAGGTCATGATCCCAGGACTAAGCCCTGCAGTGGGCTCCATGCTCAGCAGGGAGCCTGCTTCTCCCTCTCCCTCTGCCTGCCACTCCTCCTGCTTGTGCTCTCTCTCTTTATCTCTTTCCTTGTGTCAAATAAATAAATAAAATCTTCCAAAAATTACTATATTCTTCTGAAGCTGTTTCAAAAAATAGAAATGGAAGGAAAACTTTCCAACAATTTCTATGAAGCCAGTATGACCTTGATCCCAAAACCAGACAAAGACCTCACCAAAAAGGAGAATTACAGACCAATATCCCTGATGAACATGGATGCAAAAATTCTCACCAAGATACTTGTCAATAGGATCCAACAGTACATTAAAAGGACTATTCACCACAACCAACTGGGGTTTATTCCTGGGTTGCAAGGGTCGTTCAACCTCCTCAAACCAGTCAATGTAATACATTACATTAATACAAGAAAGGACAAGAACCATATGCTCCTCTGAATAGGTGCAGAAAAAGCATCTGACAAAGTACAGCATCCTTTCTTGATTAAAACTCTTCACAGTGTAGGACTGGAGGAAATGTATCTCAATATGATAAAAGCCATTTACAAAAGGCCCACAGCGAATATCATTCTCAATGGGGAAAAACTGAGCACTTTTCCTTAAAGTCCGGAACACAAAAGGGATGTTCACTACCACCACTATTGTTCAACATAGTACTAGAAGTCCTAGTGTCAGCAATCAGATAACAAAAAGAAATGAAGGGCATCCGAATCAGCAAAGAAGAAGCCAAACTCTCACTCTTCGTAGATGACATGATACTCTATGTGGAAAACCCAGAAGATTCCACCCCAAAACTGCTACAACTCATACTAGAATTCAGCAAAGTGGCAGGATATAAAATCAATGCACAGAAATCCATTGCATTTCTATACACTAACAATGAGACAGAAGAAAAAGAAATTAAGGAGTCAATAGCATTTAAAATTACACCCAGAACCTTAAGACACCTAGGAATAAACCTAACCAAAGAAGCAAAGGATCTGTACTCAGAAAACTGTAGAATACTCATGAAAGAAATTGTAGAAGGCACGGAGAAATGGAAAAATGTTCCATGCTCATGAATTGGAAGAACAAATATTGTTAAAATGTCTATGCTAGGGGTGCCTGGGTAGCTCAGTGGGTTAAAGCCTCTGCCTTCAGCTCAGGTCATGATCTCAGGGTCCTGGGATCGAGCCCCACATTGGGCTCTCTGCTCAGCAGGGAGCCTGCTTCCCCCTCTTCTCTCTGCCTGCCTCTCTGCCTACTTGTGATTTCTGTCAAATAAATAAAATCTTTGAAAAAAAAATGTCAGGGCGCCTGGTGGCTCAGTGGGTTAAGCCTCTGCCTTCAGCTCAGGTCATGATCTCAGGGTCCTGGGATCAAGCCCCACGTCGGGCTCTCTGCTCGGTGGGGAGCCTGCTTCCTCGCTCTCTCTCAGCCTGCTTGTGATCTCTGTCTATCAAATAAATGGATGGAATCTTTAAAAAAAATAAAAAATTAAAAAAAAAAGTCTATGCTACCTAGAGCAATCTACACATTCAATGCAATCCCTATCAAAATACCATCAACTTTTTTCACAGAACTGGAACAAACAATCCTAAAAGTTGTGTGGAACCAGAAAAGACCCCAAATAGTCAAAGGAATGTTGAAAAACAAAACAAAACAAAGCTGGTGGCATCACAATGCCAGACTTCAAGCTCTATTACAAACCTATAATCATCAAGACAGTATGGTACTGGCATAAAAACAGACACATAGATCAATGGAACAGAAGCCAGAAATGGACCCTCAACTCTATGGTCAACTAATCTTCCACAAAGCAGGAAAAAATATCCAGTGGAAAAAAGACAGTCTCTTCAACAAATGGTGTTGAGAAAATTGGACAGCCATATGCAGAAGAATGAAACTGGACCATTTCCTCACACCACACACAAAAATAGACTCAAAATGGATGAAAGACCGAAGTGTGAGACAGGGATCCGTCAAAATCCTAGAGAACACAGGCAGCAACATCTGTGACCTCGGCCACAAAAACAGCTTGCTAGACACATTTCCAAAGGCAAGGGAAACAAAGGCGAAAATGAACTACTGGGACCTCCTCAAGATAAAAAACTTTTGCACAGCAAAGGAAACAGTCGACAAAACCAAAAGGCAACCAATAGAATGGGAGAAGATATTTGCAAATGACATAGCAGATAAAGGGCTAGTATTATCCAAAAATCTATAAAGAACTTACCAAACTCAACACCCAAAGAACAAATAATCCAATCAAGAAATAAGCAAAAGACATGAACAGACATTTCTCCAAAGAAGATACCCAAATAGCCAACAGAAAAAAATACAAATCAAAACCACAACGAGATACCACCTCACACCAGTCAGAATGGCTAAAATTAACAATTCAGGAAACAACAGATGTTGGTGAGGATGCTGAGAAAGGGGAACCCCTTTATGCTGTTGGTGCAAAGGCAAGCTGATGTAGCCCCCCTGGAAAATAGTATGGAGGTTCCTCAAAAATTGAAAATATATGACCTGGCAATTATACTACTAAGTATTTACCTCAAAGATACAAATGTAGTGTTCTGAAGGGGCACCTGCACCCCAGTGTTTATAGCACCAATGTCCACAATAGCCAAACTGTGGAAAGAGCTCAGATGTCCACTGACAGATGAATGGATAAAGAAGATGTGCCATATGTATATATATGATGGAATACTACTCCTCCACCAAAATGAAATCTTGCCATTTGCAACATGGATGAAACTAGAGGGTAGTATACTAAGTGAAATAAACTGGAGAAAGACGATTATCATATGATCTCACTCATATGTGGAATTTAAGAAACAACACAGAGAATCAGAGAAGAGAGGAAAAAAATAAAATAAGACAAGATCTGAGAGGGAGACAAACCATAAGAGACTTTTAATTATAGGAACCAAACTGAGGGCTGCTGGGGGAGGGGGATGGTATAATTGGATGATGGACATTAAGTAGTGCACATGATGTACCTATACCCTGAAACTAATAATACATTTCACATTAATTAATCAAATTTAAATTTAAAAATTTAAGTATTGAAGATGAAAACAAAACATTGTTTTCAAAGTATCAGTCAATGTAATCAAGTCAGAACATGAAATATGAGACATATGTGTGTAACAGTATTAGGCAAAATTATCAATTGGCAGGTTACAGGACTATCAATTTGGAAGAGAAGCAATTCAGAATTCAGTCAAGTAACCTGTTACAGAACTTTAAAAATTAATGCCTTTCTTAAATTAACAAGAACCAGTTAGAAAACAGTCTATAATATAGAAATGCAAAACACCTACAAATAAGTTCAACACAAAAACTTTAGGTCCTCAATAGAAAGCAAACAAACAGAAACCAACAGTCTCTGGAACACGTAAAAGATGAGTGAACAATGAGAGCCAGATTCATATTATTCTTATAAAGACTCACCACTGTTACAACATAATTCAACTTCAAAATGATAACAGTAGTCTCTCTTTCTCAAATAAATAAATAAAATCTTTAATTTAAAAAAAGAGCACTTAATTAACAGTAACTAATATTATGTGTTTATGTCAAATATGGAAAAAAGGTAAGATGATCTCTCAATAAGACCAATTTGTAATAAAAAGAATTTCAGCGTGAGAAAGAATAAGTAACAATAAGTAAATATGGTTGGGAAAAATAACCTTAAGATTCATGCATGACACTTAATATATATTATCTCCATGAGCTTTGGTTTCCCCATCTCTAAAATGGGAATAACAATACCTACTTTACATGGCTATTGTGAGAATTAAATGAAACTATAATATAAAGCACCCAGTAATACCTGTCAAGTGACAGGCACACAGCAAAAAAAAAAAGATATTGGTAGTGATTCAAAAGTAAAACAGACCAATGCACTATTTATCTTTCTATTCACAGATACCAGCTCTAGCAAAGATGTCTACTTACTCAATTATTTAGGCTCTCTTTACATGGTGTTATTGCTGGGAAGAAGCTGCTCCCCCAGCCAGAGGCTCCTATTCCCAATTTCCCTCTTGCATTTAGATGGGATTATGTGACTAGTTCGTGCCAATAATCCCTTCCAGATCAATATGGTTTATTTTTTTCAAAGATTTTATTTATTTATTTATTTAATATTTATCGCTGTGCAGGGAAGAAAGAGCACACAAGCAGGGGGAATGGCAAGAAGAGGAAGAAGGCTCCCTGCTGAGCAAGGAGCCCCATGTGGGACTCGATCCCAGAACCCTGGGATCATGACCTGAGCCAAAGGCAGACACTTAACCGACTAAGCCACCCAGGCATCCCTCAATTCGGTTTGGAATCAAGTCTATATTCTTAAGAGACTAAGGAATTACAAAAGGCAAAAGTTAGATGGAGCCTAGCTTCCTAAACTGCTGCCCATGGATGGGGAACACCCACTTGAACTTTACATAAGAAAGAAATAAACTTTGGGGGACACCTGGGTGGCTCAGTTGGTTAAGCTGCTACCTTCGGCTCAGGTCATGATCCCAGCATCCTGGGATCGAGTCCCACATCTGGCTCCTTGCTCGGCAGGGAGTCTGCTTCTCCCTCTGCCTCTGCCTGCCTCTCTGTCTGCCTGTGCTCGTGCGCTCTCTCTCTCTAACTAATAAATAAATAAAATCTTAAAAAAAAAAAAAGAAATAAACTTTGGGGTTTTACCTGTATAGCTGCTAGTATTACCTTAACCAATACAGTGACTTAGCCAGTAATAAAGTGATAATTACCTTTATTACTTAGCCAGTAATAAAGGTAATTTTAGTGACAAAAGCTGAGTCTGCTGAAGGTCCTTCACTATAGAAAAATCAGAACAGAAAAAGCAACTGAAAAAATTAATGAAATGCACTATACAAGAATTCATGTAATACTTAATGGCCTGTTGAGAACTGAGACCCCCTTGTAGAAATTCCCATATGAACAGATGCTATATTTCTGGTTTAGCAGAACTGCAGTCTCTCTGTTCTCTTCTCTATATACCCCCTAGATCAGGGGCCCACCTTTGCCCATTGCCTGGTTCTGCAAATAAAGTTTTATTAGTAGACAGTCACACCCATTTATTACATATTGTCTACAGCAATAAGTCATTTGGGGTACAATTACAATGGCAGAGTTGATTGGTTGCTACAGAAACAGTATGGTCCACAAAACCTAACATATTTACTACCTGGTCCTTTGAGAAAAAGTCTGCCAACCTACACTTCAGGTGGTAGGAGCCGCTTAGCACATCTGTATATTACTTATCTATGCATGTCTATATGTGAGGGAGCTATATAAACATATTGGGCCCAACATACCACTAATGTTGCAACTATAAAAACAATCGGTGTACAAAAATGCAGGTCTAAACAGTTCAATTACTTCCTTTACACACCAAGGTTTAAATCTATCCTATAAAGTTACCTTATAATTATGTTCATTTAACAAATATTTACAAAAGAGCAAAGCCTATGGAAAGGCCCATCTAGAAAAACCAAAGCATATTCTAAATGAAGAAAATCCAGGAAAAAAGTCACGATATTCTACAGAAAATTGTGAACATACTCTTTCAGCAGAACTATTATTCTATACAAACCCTATAATTCTCCTCTCTGAATATTCTTTTCTTTTGTTTATTAATGGTGCAGCAATTCTGAAGAAGGTTCTTGCATAGATCTCCTTAGGCAAAATTGAGGTGTGTAGCAGAAGAGCTCTGCTCATCAGTATGCCACAGGAAGCTGAATATCTAAAGAGACAAAAAGTACTTGATTTAGAGTAGCACTGAAAATTAAGAGAAAACACAAATTAGACTGTAAAATACTATCACATGTTACTTTTTTTTTAAAAGTAATCTCTGCACCCAACATGGGGCTCAAAGTCATGATCCCAAGATCAAGAGTCACCTGCTCCATCAACTCAGCCAGCCTGGCACCCCTGTACTATCACACTTTAGAAGGCTTCACAACTTTAGAATATTCCTAAAAAATACACACAAACACACACTCACAGACACAGACACAGTTGCGCACACATGCATGCACAGGCACACAGAAAAAAATAAGTTTCTTAAGTACCATAAAGAAAACTAAAAGTAACAGCTTACAGTTAGGGTTAGAAGTTTCTGGCACAAGTGGTATCTTTCCCAGAAAATTGGCTTTCCGTCTATGGTCACAACATATTCTTCCCATACACTTGCTAGGATATTCATCATCTATTTTTTTTCTTTCTCTCTTTTTTTTTTTTTTAAGTAAACTCTATCTCCAATGTGGGGCTTGAACTCATAACCCTGAGACCCAGAGTCACATGCTCTGCTGACTGAGCCAGCCAGGACCCCTCCATCATCTCTTTCCTAACTCATCTATCCAGGTTGTCTTCCCAGCTGGATCCACAAAGGTTCCTTACTTCTTGATCTACTCAGAGACTGGAGACTGGAGAGCTATGGCCCTGTCAGAACTGTTGCTTTGTTCTTTCTCTTCCAGTCTCCGTTCCAATGCACATATGTAAAAACTCATGTCAAGGAAACTAAAGTGTGAATTGTTTGGGGTACTTCTAAATATAGATGCCTGATATACTTTTTTTCGCCTGAGTATTTTTGCCTTTCCCTACGAAGATTATTGCATAACTCTTTTATACTACTATTCATGTATTAGTTCACATACTTATTGCGCTCTTGTTCTGTGCTAGGCAGTAGGGATATAATGGTAAAAATAAAAATTCAATCTATGAGAATTACTTTATAGGTGAGGATTCAAAATAAGTGCTAAGAAAGAAATGGGGGTGGGGACATGTAATTGGGAGCTCCTTTAGATAGGGTGGTCTAGGAAGTTTTCTGAGGTTATATTTCAGCTGCAACTTAATGGAAGAAGTTAGCCACGGAAAGAGAGAAATAGGTATGTATGTACACGTGTGTGTGTGTGTGTGTGTATACACACACAGTGTACATGTATGGAAGGAGAAGAAGTAGATGGGGGGCATTCCAAGTAGTAGGGAAAGAGCTTGGCAGTATCCAGAGACTCAGACTAAGAGTGAAGCAGCAGTATAGCAGGCCAGGAGGGTACCAGGAAATAATGTTAGACAGACTGGAGCTGGATCACGCTAGGGATTATTAACCAGGATAAAGCAATTTGGAATTTATCCTCGGTGAGAAGCTATTTAAGAATTCCAAGTAAGGGACGCCTGGGTGGCTCAGTTGGTTAAGCCGCTGCCTTCGGCTCGGGTCATGATCCCAGCGTCTTGGGATTGAGTCCCACATCGGGCTCTCTGCTTGGCAGGGAGCCTGCTTCTCCCCTCCCCTCTCTGCCTGCCTCTCTGCCTACTTGTGTGATCTCTGTCTATCAAATAAATAAATAAAATCTTAAAAAAAAAAAAGAATTCCAAGTAAAAGAGTGTTATCTCATTAAATCAAATCTTCAAATTATTTTTTAAACAGTATTTTTAAAGAAAGATTTTATTTATTTATGAGCGACAGACAGTGCACATGCACACTGGAGCGGTAGAGGGAGAGGGAGAGGGAGAATCCTGAAGTGGACTCCCTGCTGAGGGTAGAGCCCAAGGTGGGGCTTGACCCCAGGACCCTGAGATCATAACCTGAGCCAAAATCAAGAGTCAGCCACTTAATCCACTGAGCCACCCAGGCGCCCCCAAATTATTATTTTTTAAATATTTCTTTTTTTTTTAGTTTTTTTAAATGGGTTGGGGGCTGGGAAGGAACTGCAGAGGCTACCCCACCCACCCACTCCTGTCCCACTTACAGGCCACCAACTGCCAGTGATGCCCAGGTATGGGCCAACCCTCCAGCTCCATCCATTTTCTGGGCTAGTTGATTCAGCAGGTGAGCTGTTACACAGTCCTTAGTGGGCCCAAATTATTTTTTAAAAGGGTAATGGAGGGGCGCCTGGGTGGCTCAGTGGGTTAAAGCCTCTGCCTTCGGCTCAGGTCATGATCCCAGGGTCCTGGGATCGAGCCCCGCATCGGGTTCTTTGCGCTGCATGGGGCCTGCTTCCTCCTCTCTCTCTCTGCCTGCCTCTCTGCCTACTTGTGATCTCTGTCTGTCAAATAAATAAATAAAATCTTTAAAAATAAATAAATAAATAAATAAAAATAAAAGGGTAATGGATGGCCTGGTCAAAACTCCTTATGTCATACATAAAATTTGCTTTATAAAATAGGATTTTATACATTTATACATATAAATAAAATTTCTTTAAGGACATAGACACCCTACAATGTGGCCAGGGAGGAAGAGACAAAGAAGACAAACAAAGAACGGTTGAAGAAATTGGGAATATTCAGCCAGAAGATAGGGATGATACCTGAGAGTATGGTTCCAAAATGTAAAACAAAAGTCCAATTGGATGGAAACAAATTTGGGCTCCAGAACACAAGAAAGAACTGTTGAACAATTAACACTCTTTATAAAAATTAGATGGGCTTAAAAAAATAAAATAAAATAAAAATAAAAATTAGATGGGCTTATTCCAGAGGCATAAAATAAAATAAAATAGAGATCAATGAAAATGGTTAAGCTAAACGCTGCACAACTATTAATTAAGATGTAACGGAAAAGAATAAAACATATGGGGGTGCCTGGATGGCTCAGTGGATTAAAGCCTCTGCCTTCAGCTCAGGTCATGATCTCAAAGTCCTGGGAATGAGCCACGCATCAGGCTCTCTGCTCAGCGGGGAGCCTGCTTCCCTTCCTCTCTCTCTGCCTGCCTCTCTGCCTACTTGTGATCTCTGTGAAATAAATAAATAAAATCTTTAAAAAAAAAAAAAGAATAAAACATATAAACTGTACGGATGAACTTATTGGCCCTTTTTAAGACTTTAAGATATCTATGTTTCCAGCTCTAAATAACACTTCAAAAAAATGAGCAATGGGGAAAATATAGTAAAACAACACAGCTTTCAGAATTCTAGATTTTCTAAATGGATATCAGAGGAGGTATTTGGTTTTATAATGATGGTAACAGCATATTTTAACGATATCTATGATATTCTTTTTTAGTCAAAAGAAGTTTTAGATAGATTCATCTCCTAGAGAGAAAAAGATGTTGCCATTTTAGATATTCATCTCCTAGAGAGAAAAAAAGTGTTAGTGTTCCCAAAAATCTTTAAAAATGTGGTTATGTGAATCTTATTTTAAAGGCAGAGATAATGTTAAAATAAGCCCATTGTGATTTTTCTTTAGAGTAAACCTATGGGATTTGCTTAGCAGTCAGATTACACCAATAAAAATGAATGACAGTCACTCTGCTAAATGAAGCAGAACAGCGGAAATTAAAAATTAGGCAGTTAAGGGGCGCCTGGGTGGCTCAGTGGGTTAAAGCCTCTGCCTTCGGCTCAGGTCATGGTCTCAGGGTCCTGGGATCGAGCCCCGCATCTGGCTCTCTGCTTGGCCGGGAGCCTGCTTCCCTTCCTCTCTCTGCCTGTCTCTCTGCCTACTTGTGATCTCTGTCTGTCAAATAAATAAATAAAATCTTTTTTTTTTTTTAAGATTTTATTTATTTATTTGATAGACGGAAATCACAAGTAGGCAGAGAGGCAGAGAGAGAGGAGGAAGCAGGCTGTCCGCAGAGCAGAGAGCCCGATGCGGGGCTCGATCCCACGACCCTGGGATCATGACCTGAGCCGAAGGCAGCGGCTTTAACCCACTGAGCCACCCAGGTGCCCCAATAAATAAAATCTTTTAAAAAAAAAATTAGGCAGTTAATTCACCTTCCCCCTTTAAAAAGTCACATAATGTAATTTAGGATCTCTGTTAGTTATATTGATCACAAAAACCAAATCTGGTGTACAAAATACCTAATCACATTTCCCTTGTAAGATATTCTTTAGGCAACTTTGTTAAAAGTTTTATTTATTTCCCCACTTTTTGTATACTTTGTCACCTATTATTGGAAGCCAATTATGAGCCAGATATTGAGCACACTTAATAATTTTCTGATAAATCAATGTCAGAAAAGGCAGCATCTCTGAAAACCTTTTTTTAAAAAAATCTAAGACCACCGCTTTTGAAGAGATAAAGTGCTGACTATGAAGCTTACTTGTCACTGTACACGGTTTTGAATTTTGTACCAAGTTTATGTAATACCATTGCCCCAACCTCCCCTTCTCCCTGCCCCCCAGAAGTCCCCAAAACAACTCTTACACAATCTGATAACAATTACAAAGGAGATATCTGTGTTTAGGGCAAGCTAATAGTTTTCCTGATGGGTTCCCATACTATGGTTACAAGCCCTGGACAGCACATCTACTTTCACACATTATCAAGAATGTCTTCAACAGCAATGAGGAGCCATACAGTCATATGTATCGTTAAACGATGAAATTAACTGCCTGTGCTCGCTCCTGCGCTCTCTATCTGACAAATAAATAAACAAAATCTTTAAAAACAAAAAAATGATGGACAGCTTTTTGTCACTCACCTTCCAATACTAACATCTCAAATACTCTTCTATAATAAAGGCGTATGTTAATGCTTTTGCCTAAAAATGAATTCATAAATTCCCTCCCTCTTTATTATAAACAAATATTTATTTATCTTGGAATCATTAAAACAATCATATTTCTTCTTAGAAATAAAGAGTTTTATTTGCAAGCCAACATTTTATAAGGGTAACACAAACAGGTCTAAAGCAGGATAGGCTATGTTCTGCTTGGAACTAGTTTTTCAGGTTGTTTCCTTCAGCAGGACTAAACGATATGAGATATTTTATTTCAATTTCAACCAGTATTTGTCTAAAAGGATTGAGGGTTGGCGGGGGTTTGGGGTACTTGAAAAATT
>RCUC01109876.1:0-16561 GCA_003697995.1 Taxidea taxus jeffersonii
GTGTGGTGGGGCTCAGAACTTGGCTCGGTATGTGTGACTGGACCCAGTGAAGGCCTCTTCATGAACTTGTAAGATGAGACCGGCAGGCTGGGGGATCCACTGGTGTTGCTGCCGCCCAAGACAAGCCTTGTGAGTAAATTCCCTTTGCTTATTAAACCTGCCACCTTCTAACCCAGAGTGGCTGCCTCTTCCTTTGGGGATCAGTTTCAGATTATACCAAGGAAGTTCCCAAGGGGGTTATGAGCCAGTAATTGTCTACAAAGAAAGAAATGGAAAAATATTAATAATGCAGTTTAAACTTAAAGTGGTGTCATATTTTAGACATTATTTTGTGACAAGAGTACAAAAAATGTATGGAAATACTGTGTGAAAGCTATTATCCAATTCAGCAAAGAATTCAACCATGTCCTTGATGAATAGGTGAAGTTCCTATAAATGTCTTTGTTGTTTTCATTTTCATCTTACTCATTGATTATAAACGAAAAGTATCTACCAACATTCACATCGGAACTATGCTCATTTATCAGTTGAAATCCTAGGTGGGTTATAGATATGCGAGTTAAGAAAAAAATCACAACAAACATTCTGTAGGAATCAGTTGGCTCTATAGAAATTTCAGTGAAGGGACACCTGGATGGCTCAGTTGGTTAAGCATCTGCCTTCAGTTCAGGTCATGATCCCAGGGTCCTGGGATCTGAGCCCTGGGTAGGGCTCTCTGCTCAGCAGGGAGTCTGCTTCTCCCTCTCCTTCTGCTTCTCTCCCTTCCTCTGCCCCTACCCCCTACTTCTATGTTCCCATGCTTGGGAACATGTGCACTCTCTATCTCAAATAAAATAAATCTTAAAAAATTAAAAAAAAAATTTCAATGAAGAATAGTATGTAAGTATATGTTATACATCTTTCATATCATCAAAACATAATAAATACATAAGGTGTACATGCATATGCATACTCAAATATCTCCTATATACGTAATTTGTTTTTTTGTTATGTGGTTGTTAAACGTTTACTAGAACATCACTGAAGAACCCACTCCTCCAAGCTCCTGGGACCCCGGAGCATCTCAGCATGCAGAATGGAGGACTGAATGGGGTTTGGGACCAGGTTGAAATATGGGTGCTGGGTCCGCCTGCTGTGTGATGTTAGATAATCACTCTGACTGAGCTTTAGTTTACTGATCTGTAAAATGGAGACACTGATATTCACCTCGAGATGCTCTGGTCCTAGCAGATGAGACCAAGTGTTGCATTGCATAGGGCCTGGCAGTTAGCAGGGTCCTGTTATTGGTATATGGCTATGATTATGATTGTGATCATTTGCGAGCAAAAGGGTCAGAGACCCAATTCCATTCTAGACAGCTGGAAGACCTAAGCATTCACCGGTGTGTGGGGAGAAGAGCAACATGACGGCACAAGCCTTTAAAAGGCTGCTCTTCAGTAACACCATTGAGTACTTGGCATTTCAACCTGACTTGAGGAGCAGGAAGCAGGTTAATGAACATCTATCCTTTGCCAAGTTCTTTGATACACAATGTCGTATTTCAGCCTCATGCCAATTTTAAACAGGAATGTGGAAGATCTTATTTTCTGATGATGGCTAAAATAGTATTTCCCTTCCCGTATATTCTAGAACTTTTCCATCCTTCCGTCAAGAGGCAGAGGCCAATTCCTGCCCCGCCCTTGAATCTGGGCAGGCTTGTGGTTAGCTTATAGCCAGCAAAGCACATCAGAAGTGGCAGAGCGTGACTTGCAAGGTGATGTAGCTTCTGTCTTATTAACAAAGGTGCTCATCTTTGGAGTCCCGGGCCACGATATACGAAGTCCAACTCTCTGGTCCATGATGCCAGAAGGAACCCATGCTTCCTTGAAGGGCTATCGTTTGGTACTCTGGCTAGTGACCTTAAATTTCAAGTCCTCCCAACTCAGCTTCTGGTCATGTAAGTAAAGGAGACTTTCAATGATTTTAGGTTTCGTTGTCAAGTCACTCCTGGCCTTAGATCTGCCCAGGTGAGGCTCCAGGCATCCATGGGCAGAGACAGCTGTCCCACTGCATCCTTTCCACATTACTGACCTTCAGAATCTGGGAGCATCATCAAATGGTTGTTTTCTGTTGTTAGGTTTGAGGTGTTTGTTACAGCCACAATGATTAGACTCAACGTTATTCTCAAACGCATTTAGCAGACTGGAAAATTGAAGCTAAGAGAAGATAATTATCTTTTGTCTGATTTTTTTTTTTGATAATTATCTTTTATAGTCACACAGCTGGTCATTAACAAGTCGAGATTCACACTCAGAGCTTCCTCATTGGAGTTTCCACTTCATACTACGTTGCAGTGCCCTGCTTCCTGGGGGGCTGGAGGGAATGAGGGGGTAGGGGGGCGGTTACTCTAAGAACTAGACAGATCCCAATGGGGCAGGGTGGGGTGGGGGGTGGAACGTAAGAGCTAGCCATTGTAGAGAATCTGAGGGTGGCAGGGCTCTTGTTAGAAAACAGTTGGCTGGGTTCCCTGGGTGGCTCAGTGGCTTAAAGCCTCTGTCTTCGGCTTGGGACATGATCCCAGGGTCCTGAGATCGAGCCCTGCGTTGGGCTCTCTGCTCTACAGGGAGCCTGCTTCCCCCTCTCTCTCTGCCTACCTCTCTGCCTACTTGTGATCTCTGTCTGTCAAATAAATACATAAAATCTTAAAAAAAAAACAACAGTTGGCTGGACTAGACAGGGGAAGTAACCATTCACAGAGTAGAGGGGGCAGGGGGAAGGCACTGGGTTCAGATTCTGAGAAGCCATTCTCTCTCGTCTTACCAAAACCAAACCATATCCCATTCCTGGCATTTTGGTGTTTGCATCTCTTTCTCTTGTGAATACAGCACTTTTCCACCTGGGGATTGAACTGGTGAGTGTACTTGACCACATCTTCTGGGGTTATGATCACGTGAGGTCTGGATGTCAGGCAGCACCGAGACTTGCCACATCTCAACCCCACTCCTCTGTGTCAGGAGATGGCACATCACCGCGTCTCAACACCCACAACCCCTGGCAAGGAGGAGTAACTGCGAAAGCCCATTCAGCCAGCCAGTGGAATTGGGCAGCTACTTCTCAATCCTTGTACAGATTGACCCAGTCCTCAAAAACAGCCCCGTGAAAGAGGCACCCACTCTGTCCCCTGACGGTGTATTTTAGGTATCAGATTAACTGGGCATCCGTGCCCAGATATTTGATGGAACACTTTTTCGGGACGTTTCTGTAAAGATAACGTTGGGTAAGACTCCTATTAAAATCAGTGGGCTTTGAGTAAAGCACATTGTTCTTTCATAACACGAGCCCAAACCAATCAGTGGAAGTCTTGAGAACAGAAGACTGACCTCTGTCAAGCAAGAGGGAATTCTGCCAGCAGAGGGCTTTGGGGCTCGCACTCAACATCGACTCTGAGTCTCCAGCCTATCGGCCCATCATGCAAATGTTGGATTTGCCAGACTCTGTAATTGAGTGAGCCAATTAATTTCATTAAAATAAATCTTCCTCTCTCCATCCGCATCTTATCCATTCTGTTTCTCTGGAGAACCCTGACTGATACGTATTCCCATCTGTATGCGGGGAAACTCAGACACACATAGGGTAAGTTAGTTACTTACTAGCTGTACACCCAGGGTTACACAGAGAGTAAATGGAAGGACTAGAACTTGAACCCAAGGACTTCTGGCTCCAGAGTCTGTGTTCCAAAGCACTCTGCCTATCTTCAGTATCAGAGTGTCCTGGGTGTGGAGATAGAATCCTTGCATTTCCCAGGCAAGAAGCTCTGACTCTGTGCTTCTTGAGGCTCCAGGCAGAGCTGACAAGGAGGACCAAGATGGCCCTGTGGTGGCCTATGCCTTTTTGGTGGCTGAGGTGCTGTGGTAGGAGACTGTTGGAGGCGCTGAGGAGGGTGGGGAGGAAGGGAACAGAGTCTTATCCCTGCACAGCGAGAGTGTCAGCTGGTTTTGAGGGTGTCCTTGTGAGACCTTGAGCTCTGGCTAGGTGAGGAGCTAGGAGCGGGAGCTGAATGAGTGGTTGGGGTGTGTGTGGTCCTCAGGGATTCAACCACATGTCTCCAGGGAGTGATCACAAAGGTAGCTGATCCGAGAGCGCCTGGCTATTGGGCACAGGAGGACACCTGCCAGTTCTGAGTCTCTTTGTTTGGAGGCTACTGGGATGCAGGGTGACCAGCTTGCTCTGGTTTGCCCAGAACTTTCTCAGTTTTATCATGGAAAATTCCATGCCTTGGGAACCTACTCAGTCCCCAGAAAACTGGTATAGTTAGAAACCCCAGATGCAAATCTTGCTCTGAGTTAAGGATTGCTGGGTAAATATTTCATGAGGCATATTTACACTTAAAAAAACCCAAAACATTCCAATTTAATGGGATGTCCTGTGTTTTCATTGGCTGAATCTGGCAACCCTACTTTGAGATGTTTGGTATATAGTGAGAGAGAAGATGTTTGTTATTTGGAGAAACTCCTGGGTAGGGCAGCGTGGGAAATTCTTTGTCATCTCATCAAGCAAGAAAGGTTTTAGGGGAAACTGAGCCTGAGCAGTAGGGTAGTGAGTGTTGTCAACTCAGACCTGATGAAAGCATTGATAGGTAGGAGTCCATCTGGTTGCTGGGTGTCTAGACGTCCAGAGCTGACAGCTTGGGTCCCGGGCTGGTTCTGCTCTTTATTACCTCTGCTATCCCAGACAAGCTACTCAATCTTCTGCTGCTTCCATTCCTTCATCTGAAAAATGGGGCAGCACCTAATCTCAAAGGATTATTGTGATGACTCAATGGTGTGATATGTATAAAATTCTAAAAATTTTATTTTATTTTATTTTTGAGAAAGAGAATATGCAAAATCAGGGCGTGGGTGGAGCAGGGAGAGAGGGAGAGAGAACCCCAAGCAGGCTCCCTGCCCAGTGTGGAGCCCAATGCAGGGCTTGATCTCACAGACCTGAGATCATACCCTGAGCTGAAATCAAGAGTCAGGTGCTTAACCCACTGAGCCACTGAATGATGGCATCCCAGTGATGATTTTAAAATGCAACCTAGCACATGATATGGGTAATTTTTGCCTGTCTGGCATGCTGTTTTTTTTGGCCGCTCCAGAAAATTCCTCCAAACCCTTGGGCCTTGTGGGTCCCGGAATCCAGGGTGACCCCAGGACTTAGCTTGGCCGAGTGGCACATTTAGTCCTCCAGAGGCCAGACTAGTAATTGGTCTAAGGCTGGGTATGTAGCACAGGTCAGTCCATTCAAGGTCACTTCCATGGCTTTTTTGTTGTTGTTGTTGTTTCCTATTCTTTTTTTTTCTTTAAGCTTTTTTATTTAAACATATGATGTAACCCCCCCACCCTCTCCCAACCCCTCTCCCCCCCACCCCCCCCCTTTTGTTTTTTGACATTAAGAGTCTCTTTTGGTTTGTCTCCCTCCCGATCCCATCTTGTTTCATTTTTTCTTTTCCTACCACCTTAACCCCCACCCCCGCTGCATCTCCACTTCCTCACATCAGGGAGATCATGTGATAGTTGTCTTTCTCCAGTTGACTTATTTCGCTAAGCATCCATGGCTTTTGTTAGGACAAGCGACGGGGAGGAGATCTTCTGCTCTTCAGTTGGTCAGTGTGTCCTGGAACCCCCAGGGGCACCATGCAAGGGCTCTCTGTCTGGGAGGGGGACCAACCCAGCATAAAGCAAGGCCCGGGAATGGAGAAAAACAGACCTGCTGTCCAAGGGTGAGCACCTGGACCCAGCTTTGCCTTGCAAAGGAGACTTGCAGGGAATTTGGGGTTGCCTTATGGGTTGGAACCTCAGCTCTATTGCATATTCCCTGTGCAGCCTTGGGGCAGTTCCTGCACCTCTCTGTTCCTCTTGCCCTTGGCTCTTCAATAGCTATAATAATAGCTTCTCCTTTACAGAGCTGATGTGGAGACTGTAGTAGTTAATATTTGTGAAGTGCTTAGAATATTTCCAGGCACAGCGTTCATGCTCCATAAACATGACTTGTCGTCATGCCCACCGACCCCTTCTGTCGTACAGGACAATAATACATCCTCTTTGGGGTCCCAACTGGTTTGAATAGGATGCCTGTCACATGCTACCAAAAGAATTCTCACTAATAAACATGTATTTTGAGGAGTACCTGGAATTCTAGGATGACTCAGATGCCTCTCCAGGAGAACAAAGAGCATGGTTGGCAAGAGTACCCTGGGCAGGTGACTGGGTAAGATATACAAATCGAATGAGAGTTTATGGCTAGAATCGGTGGTTGTCAAACTTGAACGGGCACTTGGAGGGCTTGCTAAGATCAGCTGCTGGGCTCTACCTCAAGCATTTAAGTTTAAAAAGTCTGGAATCAGGCAGCCAGAATGTGCATGCCTAACACGTTTCTAGGTGATGCTGAGACTTCTGGTCTCAGCACTAGGAAAACCACCGGATTAGACAAAAGGCCAAAGTAACGGTATTTACTTACTATTATTTCACAACGTCTGATATCTTATATCATGCCTACTGTGTTCAAGATGCTGTTGTATGTGCTTTACAAATGCTAGCAAATGATATGCCTGAAGTTGGTTGGTGGAGAGCCAGGGCATGCACTCAGGCAGTGTGGGATGGTCCTAACCCGTTTTTGGGCTCTCTCTTTCTCACTGTTTTATACTACAGAGAAAATGCAAGGATTTGGAAAATGCAGGTGCTTGAACCCCAGGCTCAAATGGTGGTTCTTTAGGCTTCGAGGGTGCAGGGCTGGGCCTAGGTGGCCCTGCCAACTCTGGAACCACTCAGATGACTGATTCTCACTCCCGGTCTCTCGCCAGGTGTGGATTCCCCGCAAGACGGGCCATTTCTCTGCAGCGTTCACGGGCACAGGGAAGGGCTGGGAAGGAGCAGAAGGCTCTTCTCCACTGCAGCCAGTGCGCCAGGAGCCAGAGGTTAAATGATGCCTCTAACTAAGACCCGATAAGATCTTGAGCAACAATTAGTACCTCCTGACTCCGGAGCGGCAATTCCTCTCACTTTACTTCCTCACACTCCCCACTTCTGCCTGTTTCGAATCAGCGAGAAAAAAAATGCACATCAGGCTTGGCCAAGCCAGGCCGGTGCAGAGGCTGACATTTCCATGGGTTTGTTGGTTTATTCCCAGAGAGAAAGGGAGGCTAGTAATGAAGCCACTGCTCTTTCTACTGGAAGGTGCTGTGTGCCCTTTGGGATGATCTCCATTTCTTGAGTTGGAAGGGAGCTATCGAGAGAATCCAGTCCTCTCTCATCCTCCCCACTTTGAAGCCAACAATGTTTCTTTCCCGCAAGGAGGGGACGCTTGTGGTGCAGAGAGGGGAAGCTCTTGGAGAACTGGGGTGATGTCAGAGTACAGAGGGAAATGATTTATAATAAATGATAATCCCATGCTTTGTCTTTGCACAGACATAGGCTGGAAGCAAAACTTTTAACCTGGTTTGAGTTACTTGAGACACACCACCTAGATTTTCTTCCCCACGACCTTTACAAAGTATACTTTTCCCTTCACGGGTATTACAAAGTCATTTTAGTCATTGGGGCTAAAATAGCAAAAATAACTCAGCAGAGCCATTGGCTTTTATTTAGAGTTTGTTTTTGTTTAAAATACCACAATTTCACGTCTCAGGAAACAGTTCAGACAAACTGGAAGTGGGGATGGAATTTTCTTCTATGGGTGTGTTTGCTCGTTCTTTCATTCGTCTCTGGTTTGTTGAGTGAGAAGTCCTCTTTAGGGAGGTAAAGAAAAAGACAACAAAAATCGTAGCATTGCTTCTGCAGCTTACAAAATAGTGAGGGAGCGATCTATCTTTAGGACAGTGGAGAGTCACCTGTACATAAGGAGTTGGGGGGGACTAGAATCGGTATTTATTATGCACAGGAACAGTGCTGGGTGTCTTATTTATGTTAGGTTATTTAATCACTCCCCAAACCCTGTGGTATACATAGAACAGATGAGGAAACTGAGGCCTAATTGGGTTGAGTAAAAATCCCAAGATCATAGAGTCAGTTAGTGACAGAGTCAGCTTGACCCTGTTTACTTAGGTTTTGTGTTTGCGTTCTATATGCTCTACCATGAGCTGTCGGGCACATGTGTGTGAGTTCATAGGCAGGAGGGAACATACATACATACACATATGTGTATGTCATAAGAAAGGTGGTTTGATAGGACCCCTGGTAAAGGACTCACAGAAAGGGCTGTGGTAGATCAGCGGAGATGTGAGCATTCCAGGTGGGGGGAAAAAAACCACAACAATGATGTGATGGCCATTGGAAGGCACATGCAAGTTGGTAGAACCATATGCAGTTCTGTTTGCTAGGGAGGCATTTTGTGTAGGAAAATAATGGGAAATGAGAGTAAGAAGACATTTGTGGGAAATGCTGGAAAAAGTTGACTGCTGTGGTCAGCATCCTAGGTTCTGGGTGCTTTGGTTGTTGGGTGCTGATAGATGGCCATCTGTCAAAATTTCATGCAAGGCCACCATTCTCTTATCCAAGGGTTACTAGAACTCAATGTGACATTTTCCCCTATACCCCAAAGAATTGCTTCAGATTGCTGATCTTGTCCCAATTTCTATGGAGTGATGTCAGCAGTAGAAGCTCTTTGTCATTCCATTTCAGTCATAATAAGCATTAACACTGGGAAGAAAACCCAAACAGTCTTGAAACTGCCCCTCAGTCCCCTCTTTCCAGGTAACCTGATCCCCCACAATCCAGAGCATCACTGAGAGCATTGCAAAGACCCACACTAAGGCCACAAAAAGCTTTTTTTGATGTCCCAGCTCTTCTTACTGCTAGATTTTGCTCACTCCTCATCTCCTCTACTCAGAGCTTGTAACATCCTTCCAATTCATTCCTCCCAGCTTTTCTCTGCTTAACGACAGCCCCAGTTCTACCCCAAGCCCCCCTTCCCTTCTCTGGCCACCTTGTGAAGGGCACTCACCCTGACATCGACTCATTAATTCTCATGCCATGTACTTGCTTACTTTGCTTAGTGTAATTTATGTGATTTGTTCAGTGTTGTTATCTGCGGTAAATTCCTCAGCAAGAAAAAGCATTAAAGAGAAGTCACATGGTGTGACCCCATGAAGACTGTAATGCCCACCCCTTACTATTTCCTTTAGGCAAAATATGATTGAGTGGAACATATAGATAAGACTTTAGAGAGAATAGGAAGCAGAGAGGTTACTGAAGGCAATAGCCTTATGAGTAAGTGTGGAAAGGAAGAGGTGAGGTACAGTGATTGTGCCTGTGTTGGCTGATCCCTGGGAGATACTTACCAGCAGCCCCAAACTACCTTGATTTTCACTGGACACCTTAGGTCTTTTTACTGCCAGCTGTTGGGCTGACTTCTCTGTCCAAATGGTTCCTGCATCTTGTTGGAGACCCAGTTTAAGTCTTTTTATTAAGAACATGGTTCCTCTGTGAGCCAAGTGCCCTGGAGGGAGTGCTATACAAGACACCAGCCCTGCAATTCAAGGGAAATCCATTGTCCCCAGATGGCAGAAGACTGAAATATCTGATACACGAAGTGGGGACAGAGGAAAGGACCATGAACCATGCCCATGTGGGACAGGATCAGGACAAGGTTTAGGAAGAACTGTGTAGTAGTGCTGACATTTGAGCTGGACCCTAAAGGATGGATAGGAGTTCATCAGGAACAATAGTGATGGTGGAAAAGTGGAAGAGGCTAGAGGGATTCAGGGCAGAAGGAAGAGCATGAATGTACAAAAGCATGGAGACAGGGAAAATCAAGCACCTATGGAATGGTGGGAAGGTCAGTATGGCTGATGTTAGGTATAAGAAGTGGTCAAAGGCAATTCTATTCTCCTTGACTTTCTTCCAACTTGTTGACTGTGCCATTGTCTCTCTGTAAGCCCATCCTCCTCTGCCTGGTCATTAGAGCTTTAGGTCCTCAAGTCTTTTTTTAAATTTTATTCATTTATTTGACAGACAGAGATCACAGGTAGGCAGAGAGAGAGGAAGGGAAGCAGGCTCCTTGCTGAGCAGAGAGCCCAATGTGGGGCTCGATCCCAGGACCCTGGGATCATGACCGGAGCCGAAGGCAGAGGCTTAACCCACTGAGCCACCCAGGCACCCCAGGTCCTCAAGTCTTGGCCCTGGATCTACTTTTCTTCCACTCTGTGTCCTCCTCTTGGGCAGTCCCCATTTACAAGTTTACAAGTTCCCCATTTACTCACATCTACATGAGAGTAACATATGAGTTTATATCTCTAGTTCAGAGTCCAACTTCTAGCTTAGACCCTTAGGCCCACATATATGATGTGGAAGTCTCAAAGTCACCACATTTGGTTAAGCACTGAGCCCATCATCTTTATTCTACCTGTTCCTCTTTCGGTGATCAGTACCATCTATGTAGTTACACAAGGCAGACAGTATCCTGGACATTCGCATTGTTCCGAACACCACTCTTCAACTTCTACACCACAGAAAATGTTGATATAACTCCTTCAATATCTCTCAAATCCATCCTGTACTTTCCACTTTTAACTCCATAGCAGTTGAAATTTCAATATCTTGCCTAGGCTATTTCAACAAATCCTAACACATCCTCCTGTTTTGACTCTTAATCTTGCTTTAACTTAAACTCTCCAGTTCAGAGCAAGGGCATCCTTATAAAATAGGAATCTGGGAAATATGATGGGTTAGAGGTCATAGAAATTTCTCCCAGTATGGAACTACATGTACTGGATAAATATTGCATGGCTGATATGGCAGAAAAAAAGACTATTTCTTAGATTAGGCATTAAATAATTATGCAAATCTGCAGAATCTGGTACTTGTCATGGTAGTTTATACTTTGGGTTTCAATGGACCATGTGTAGGAGAAAAATAAATCAAAGACTGGCCCAACACAGGGAAGGAAACAAAAACAGAGACAGCCAGAATAAAGCTGAAACTTATAAAGACTAATATTAGATGATGTAAAAGAGGAAAAAAATTTTTTGCTGAGTGAGACAGTAGGGATATAGGCAAGATTTTTCACTGACCACTGAAATAGTAAGGATTAAAAATATACTTTAAGAATTACTTTTGCAAGTCTTTATTCTAGGTTTGTGACTTACAGAATCAAAACCCAAGCTTAAATATGCATATTCAAGGTTAGCCATTCCCCAGGTGACTCCCAAAAGCAAACCAAATCCTGTGGAAGAATAAAAACCCAGGCTTGAGAGAATTTCCACAGATAAAAAGAACATAACTCACAATAAAAAAAAAATAAAACACATGAAGAGGAAAAAGTCAAAGTGAGCAAGATTAAACAACAAAACAAAACAGAAAACCAAATTCACAAATAGACTCATAAAGACTTCATGTGTTAGACATTAGATACATAATATCAGGGATATTGAAGAAATATGAAGGAATTAGGATAGGTAGTAAGATAAAAGCAAAAGAGTCAAGATTAATGTGATTAATAGGAAAAGAAACAAATTGAACATTCTAAAAATAAATACCATAATAATGTATAATAAGTTATATCGTAGTTTAGACACAGATGGATAGAGAATTAGTACAATGGAGGACACAAGAGAATTAATGAGCTGCAATCTTTAAAACAAAAATTACTGCGAATATAGAGAAAAGGTCAGAGAGATGGAAAATATCAGAGTTGGAGAGATAGAGAAGGTACAATATATATCTAACTGGAATCCCAAACAGAGAAAATAAAGAGAATGAAGGAAAGCCAATAATTCCATTGCTAATGGCTAATAAAATATGTCAGTCATTAAGTACAGAAAGGCCACTAAATCACATCTAAAATAGATAAAATCAAATTTGTCCTTAAATGCATTTTAATCAAACACAGTGCAGAACACAACAGACATGTAGAAGATCTGAAAAATAGAGGAAAAAAAAGATTACCCACAATGAAATGACTATTAATAGTTGATTTCACAGAATAAGAAGTAGAATCAGGGAGAAAGTGAAATATTATCTTCCAAGTTAAAACAAAGTATTTGTCCTTTTATTTATTTATTTATTATTTTTTTCAAAGATTTTATTTTATTATTTATTTGACAGAGATCACAAGTAGGCAGAGAGGCAGGCAGAGATGCAGGCAGAGAGAGACGAAGGGAAGCAGGCTTCCTGCTGATCAGAGAGCCTGATGCGGGGCTCAATCCCAGGACCCTGAGATCAGGACCTGAGCCGAAGGCAGAGGCTTTAACCCACTGAGCCACTCAGGCGCCCCAGTATTTGTCCTTTTAAAATGTCTCTTCCAGGGGCACTTGGATGGCTCAGTCGGTTAAGCATCTACCTTTGGCTCGGGTCATGATCCCAGGGTCCTGGGATCGAGTCCTGCATTAGGCTGTCTGCTCAGCAGGAAGCCTGTTTTTCCCTCTTCTGCACCTTCTGCTTCTTGTGGTCTCTCTCGATCTCTGACAAATAAATAAAATTTTTAAAATGTCTCTTCCAGGATCAAGAAAGTAGAAAGATTTCAGACAAACAGAAATTGAAAAAGTTAACCAGCAGAAAATTTGCTCAAATGAAACTCCTACAGAAGGAATATCAGGAAAAAAGGAAAAAAGTGTTACCAAGAGGAATATCTGTGTTACAAGAAGAACAGAGAGAAGGACACTGGTAAACAGGTAGGTGAATCTCAACAAATATTGGTGGTTTAAAACAATAAAAGCAATGTATAATTTGTGTGGTTAAAAAGAAATACTGAATGAAAAACCAGACAAAAAATAAGTCAGCTCAGGGTTAGTTGGTAGGAAGGAAAGCATCTGAAGTACTGGTGTTGTTTGAGAAAAGGGCAAAGACTCTGGTGAACTTTACATTTTGCAATAAATATGCATGTTAAAATTTCTAGGGCAGCAATGTCAAGTATTTAGTGAAGATGTTCTGTAGTTTGGCACTATTCAAAACAGAGAGAGCTATACGACAAATGTGAGTATTAAGATATTGACATGTGACTAGATGTGACTGAGAAACTTAATTTTAAATCTACTTAATCTTGGTTAACTTAAATTTAAACTTGAGTGGCTAATAGATACACTATTGGATAGCGTGATTCTAAAATACCTGTATAATTTTTAAATCAGTATAGAGGAAAAAATGAGATTGTAGTTTACAGTCAAATAATCCCAAAGAGGGCAATTAAGGAGGAAAACAATAATAATAATAACAAGAAAAACAAACCACTAAAGCCAAATGTACAGAGCTAGTAAGTAGTGGATCCAGGGTCCGGATCCTGATTTCTACGGTTCTAAGTAACATGTTCTTAGTCACAACGATGCTGTTCCAAGTGTTGATAGGTTGAGTAAAGACCACTATGAAGTGGACTAAAGACCACTATGAAGACCACTAATCGGAGAGGTGGGCAGGGCTCTTATGACATCACATGTGTGTATTATGTAGCAGCTTGTATGTGTTTTTCGATGGAGCCACTATTAGTATGTGTGTCCATTTCTCTAATGTGATAGTCAGTCCCTGAGGAGCCGGGATTGTGCTTTTCTATTTTGTGTGTATCCCTCCACTTGGAGCTCAGGGCCTGGCCGACGAAAACTAAACTAGCAACAAGCTGTATGTTGGGGAAAGTCATTGAGAGGATGTGCCCACCAGTGGACGGCCAGCTGGACTTGGGCAATCAGAGGCTCCTCACCCCAACCTCTGTCCTTGGGATGTGTTCTGATTGCCTTCCCTGCTCCCAGAATCTGCCTCAGGGACATGGCCTTAAGATAGATATGTGGTGTTGGGACGCCTGGGTGGCTCAGTTGGTTAAGCGGCTGCCTTCGGCTCAGGTCATGATCCCAGCGTCCTGGGATCGAGTCCCACATCGGGCTCCTTGCTCAGCAGGGAGCCTGCTTCTCCCTCTGCCTCTGCCTGCCACTCTGTCTGCCTGTGCTCGCTCGCTATCTCTAACAAATAAATAAATAAAATCTTAAAAAAAAAAAGATAGATATGTGGTGTTGAGATCTTTGGAGAATCAGTTACAGTCTCTATCTAACTTGTTGAGATTTGGTGGGCAGGTGAGAAGGTCTACTTGCTTTACAGCTGCCCAAGATAAATGTCATATATATGCTGTCTTCACTTTCCACTTCTAATGTACTCCAACACCTTCTTTAGGTTTTACCTCCCCAGGGAAGCCCTTCTTGATATCCTTCAATTGAGCCACATATCCTCTATTGCATGCTCTTATTAGGCACCTCTCTTTTAAAATGTAATTAAACTCTCTATTTTGAAATAGTTGTAGATTCACATGCAGTTTACTAATTAATACAAAGATCCCACATACCCTTTACACAGTCTTTTCACTGGTAGCACCTTGCAAAACTCTGATGCCGTATTACAACCAGGATATTGTTATGGATGCTGTCAGGATAGAGATGCACCACATTCCTCCTCCTTTCAACCCTCATCCTTAATCACCAGCAACCACTAACCTGTCTCTGCTTCTGCAATTTTGTCATTTCAGTAATGTTATATAAATGAAATCATATAGTCTGTAACTTTTTGACATGGCTTGTTTCCATCAACATAATTCTCTGGAGATTCGTCCAGGTTCACTGGGTGTATCCATCCCCTATTGCAGAATAGGAGCCCATGATGTGGATGTCACCACAGCTTGTTTAAGCCTTCATTCCCTGAAGGACCTCTGCGCTGTTTTCAGTTTGGTGCAAATAAGCTTCTATACGAGTTCATGTACAGGGTGTGCCTGAGTGTGGATGTGTGTATATAGAGTCTCATTTCTCTAAGGTGTTTAGGAGTATAACTTATGAGCTCTATGGTAGTTATACCTTTAGTATTTTTCTGCCAAAAATGTTTTCCGGAATAGTGGTTCCATTTTACATCAAACCTGCAATATATGGGTGACTCAGTTGCTCTGCATCTTTATCAGAATTTGGGAGTCTCACTGATTTTTATTTTAACCATTCTGATAGATATGTAATGATATCACATTGTGGTTGTGGTTTGTGTTTTATAACAGCTAGTGGTGTTAATCATAGTTTCATATGTTTGACATCATATAATATGTGACCACTTCTTTCCTCTTCAGTGAAATGTCTTCTTGTATCTTTTTCCAATTTTTAAATGGATTTTTTTTTTTTTACTCTTGAGTTTGGAAAGTTCTTTATATATTTTACATATTAGTCCTTTGTGGGATATTTGGTTTGCAAATTATTTTTTTCATCTGTAGCATGTCTATTTCTCTTTTTAACAGAGTCTTTTATAAGTTTAAGATTTGGTTTTGATGTGATCCAATTTATTATTTTTTTTTACTTTTATGTGCTATACTTTGGGTGTCAAGTCTAAGAACTCTTTGCCTAGCTTTATATCCTGAAGATTTTTCTCTGATCTTTTTTCTAAAAACTTAATACATTTACCTTCTATATTTAAGCCCATGATCAATTTTGACAATTTTTGTATAGAGCTGGGGTTCATTTTTCTTTATGAATATCCAGTTTCTCTAGCATTTTAATTGGAAAGGCTAACCTTTATCTATTGATTTGCCTTTGTACTGTTCAAAATCAGCTGGACACTTTTTTGGTGGGTCTATGTCTGGGATTTCTGTTATGTTCTGTTGATCAGTACTTCTCTCCATCAAGCAATAGCACAGTCTTGATTATTGTAGCTATATATAAGTCTTGATATAGAGTAGATTGACTTCTCCCATTTTATTCTTATTTCTCAAAACTGTTTTAGCTATTCTAGCCCCTTTTACTTTGCATATATTTCAGAGTAAGCATCTACAGATCTTCTTGTTGGACGTTTGACAGGTATTGTGTTAAAGCTATATACCTATTTTGGGAGAATTGACATCTCAATTACATCCATGACCAATTCATCCATGGACATGAAATAGTCTTTCCTTTATCCAGCTCCCTTCTGATTTCTTTTATCAGCATTTCATGGTTTTTAGCATATAAACCCTGCATGACTTATGAATTTGATACCCAATACTTCTTTATTTTGTTCAATTATAAATAGCAATGTATTTTACATTTTAGCATTTATGTGTTCTTGTTAGTATATAGAAAGGCAGTTGAAATTTTTGTGTTTATCTTGTATTCTGAGAAATTGCTGAAGTCATTATTATTTTTAAGTGTTGTTTTGTGGATTCTTTGGAATTTTCTACATACAAAATTATGCCATCTGCAAATAGGGATGGTTTTCTTTCTTTCTTTTTGATCTGTATGCCTTTTATTTCCCTTTCTTTCATTACTGTATTGAGTAGAATGTGTAACAATATTTTGAACAAGTGAAGAGAGCAGACAAGTATTTAGTCTTTACTATGAAGCAAAATGTTAGTTGTAGGCCTTTTTGTAGATGCTCTTTATGAAGTTGAGAATGTTCTCTAGTCTTATTTTTTGGAGTGTTTTTTTTTTTTTTAAATTGTATTTATTTATTTGTCAGAGAGAGAGAGAGCAAGCACGGGCAGAGAGAGTGGCAGGCAGAGGCAGAGGGAGAAGCAGGCTCCCTGCCGAGCAAGGAGCCGGATGTGGGACTCGATCCCAGGACGCTGGGATCATGACCTGAGCCGAAGGCAGCCACTTAACCAACTGAGCCACCCAGGCGTCCCT
>RCUC01109878.1:0-49603 GCA_003697995.1 Taxidea taxus jeffersonii
TCTTCTTTATCCATTCATCTGTTGATGGACATCTAGGTTCTTTCCATAACTTGGCTATTGTGGACATTGCTGCTATAAACATTCGGGTACACGTGCCCCTTTGGATCACTACGTTTGTATCTTTAGGATAGATACCCAGTAGTGCAATTGCTGGGTCATAAGGTAGCTCTATTTTCAATTTTTTGAGGAACCTCCATGCTGTTTTCCAGAGTGGTTGCACCAGCTTGCATTCCCACCAACAGTGTAGGAGGGTTCCCCTTTCTCCACATCCTCGCCAGCATCTGTCATTTCCTGACTTGTTCATTTTAGCCATTCTGACTGGTGTGAGGTGGCATCCTTAGTTTTTGATGTAATGTTCCATGATTCATTGTTAACACCCAGTGCTCCATGCAATCCATGCCCTCCTTAAAACTCATCATTAAGCCAACCCATCCCACATCCCCCTCCCCTCTAAAACCCTCAGTTTGTTTCCTGGAGTCTGTAATCTCTCATGGTTCGTCTCCCCATCTGACTTCCTTCCCTTCGTTTTTCCCTTCCTTCTCCCGATGTCCTCCATGCTGCTGAATACCCAACTTTTGTATCAACATGGATGGGACTGGAGGAGATTATGATAGTGAAGTAAGTCAAGCAGAGAAAGTCAGTTATCATATGGTTTCACTTATTTGTGGAACATAAGGAATAGCATGGAGGACATTAGGAAAACTCATCTCTTTTTCTAAGACAGCTCTCTGTTAAGGAACCAATGACAATAGTGTATAGATATTGCCATACATAGTTTGTAGAACTTGCTAATTGCTGCTCCAATATCCATTCCTCCTTCTTCCTTTAGAATCTGAACCCAGATTTTGCTTGTGGTCACTATGTGCCCAGCCAAAGTGCTAGCCTTTTCAATATCCCTTCAGTTAGGGGTTGTCTAGTGCCACAGTTCTGGCCAATGAGATGCAAGCATCCAGGGCTAGGGATTTCTGAGAAAGCTCTTGCATTCCTAACACAGAAACCACCTGCTTTATCTTTCCCTTTTTTAATTCTTTCTTTCTGGAATGTGGATATGAGGTTGGAAGTGCAGCAGTCATATCACAACCATGAAACAAGGTTAATGACAATGCTTCCCACAAAGTATGGTAGAGGGGAAGAGAGCAGTTGTCAGTATGACACTGCAATGACCCTCTTGGTGCTGGTCTTCTGGTCATTTGACAAAACAAATCCTTTACTTCATTAAGAAAATGTATTCGGAGTTCTGTAGCTACAACTAAACAAAATCCCTACCTGATACACAGGGCGATGTAAACTTTGCTCCATGACATTCAAAGCAAATGTAGACTCCTCTCCCTGATGTTCAGGTCCTTTAAAACAGATCCAGCTGAGTTCTCCTTCTCACTAAAATCTTCTCAGTGCCAATGAGACCAGGCTTTCAGTCCTCTTTCTACATGGAGCAAACTGATGTCTACCTCCTGGCCTTTGTTTATGCTGGTCAGCTATCCAGGAATATTCTTTCCATTGATCCATCCCATAGTTCCAGGCTTCCTCCGGGAAACTTTTCCACGCTTACCCTTATGCCCAGTTATCTTTTCCTCCTCCCTCCCTCCCCCTCTTCCTTCCTTCCTTTCTTTTTTTCTTTCTTCCTTTCTTTCTTTAAGTTTTTAAAATTAATTTGAGAGAGAGTGCCTGTGAGTGCAAGGGGGGAGGGGCAAGGGGAGAAGGAGAGAGAGAATCTGAAGCAGACTCCACTGAGCAAGGAGCCCCACTCAGACTCTATCTCAGGACCCAGAGATCATAACCTGAGCCGAAAACAAGAATCAGATGCTTAACTGTCTGAGCCACCCAAGTGGCCCTCCCTTCTTTCAAATCTTATCATATCACCACAGTGAACCCTGGGTTAAATACAGTGTTTGTTTGTTTGTTTCTCTTTTTTTTTTTTAAGATTTTATTTATTTATTAGAGAGAGAGAGAGAGCACGAACACAAGCTCAGGCAGACAGAGTGGCAGGCAGAGGCAGAGGGAGAAGCAGGCTCCCCACTGAGCAAGGAGCCCGATGTGGGCCTCGATCCCAGGACGCCGGGATCATGACCTGAGCTGAAGGCAGCTGCTTAACCAACTGAGGACACCCAGGTGTCCCTGTTTGTTTGTTTCTTTACTTCACTCTGGTTCCTTCACACTTAAGTTTTGTTTTCCCATAAGCTCCTTTCAGCCTGGGATTCATATCCTTCTGTCTCCCATTGTGCCTTGCATGGTACTAATTGCCATGAAGTTACTCAGTAGAGAACTGTTGCCTGGTTAGGATTCTCTTACTATGCACTGCTGTACCTGCTTTTTGAAATACGTTTGCTTGTGGCTTTACGAGGACATGTGAATTTAGGTTATATTTCCATTTAGGAAGAGATACCTGCATTCCCATGTTTACTGCAGCATTATTCACAATAGCCAAGAGATGGAAACAACCCAAGTGTCTGTCAATGGGTGAATAAATCAAGAAAAATAATGGAATATTATTCAGCCTTACAAAAGAAGGAATCCTGGCATTTGTGACAGTATGAGTGGACCTGGAGGGCATTCTGCTAAGTGAAAGTAGACAGAGAAAGATAAATACTGCATGGCATGGCATATGTGGAATCTAAAAAAAAAAAAAAAGTCGAATTCCTAGAAACAGAGTGTTGAGAAGTAGGTGCCAGAGGCTTGGGTGTGGGGGAAATGGAGGCTGGTAATAGGGTATATAATTTCAGTTATATGATGAAAAATCTGAGGATCAAATATAAAACATGGTGACTATAGCTGATAACACTGTACTATATATTTGAAATTTGTTAAAAGGGTAGAACTTAAAAGTCCCCCCCCCGAAAAAAAGTGGTAAATATGTGGGGGATGCATGTGTTACTTAACTAGTTGGAGGGGATCCTTTCACAGTATATAGGTGTATTGAGTCATCACGTTGTTTAAAGCTCTTACAATTTTATTTGCCAATTATACCTCAGAAAACCTGGGAAAAAATGAGGAAGTCTCTTCAAAGATACATCCTCCAAATACCTTAAAACATCAGCAGAAGTGTGTCTTATTGAATAGCAATCTTTAGTCTAAGAAATTGCAATGATTTTGTTATTTTGTATATTAATCTCTTTTTTAAAAAAATTAATTAGTGAAACAAAAATGGTGGGGAACATGAAATAATCATCTCTTTTGGGACAGACCTTGGGGGCAGATGCCCACAGGACCCATTTATAAGTGTCTGTGAGTTGCTTTGGGGCACTCTGAGGAGTCTCAGTGTTGCTTGGTAGAAACTCCACTGGGCAGTCTTGATGGAAAAGGACAGAGTCCAAGCTTATAAGCAGCAACACCCAGGCTTGCAGGACTCAAAGGATACCTTGGGGGTCTCAGGGGCTCAGGAGTAAATGCCAGGTTACCTCCACAAATTGACCTCTAATGTTTTTGTTGCTCACCTCAGGCAAGGCTAAATGGGGGTGAGGGGAGAAGGGATTCTCCTGCAAAGATGTATATGACACAGTGCCTTTCCTCTGGGAGCTTGCCACCTAGCTGAGGAAACAAGCTAGAGACTGTAGGATCACAGACTGAGTTGGGGGGTACCTAAAAGGTCTAAAATGTCAGCCACGTTTTAAGTCTCTTAACTGTTCAGGGTCTTGTTTTCCACCTTTATGAATCAGAGCTGATACTGCCTACCTTAGTGAATTGAATGAGATAACATATCTTGTAGAGTGACAGCACATAGTAAATGTCATTCAGTCTGTTTTTAGTATTATCATTATTACAAGTCAGCAAATTATGTTCAGTAATGATGCTGGTGATAAGATATCACCCAATTAATAGTGGGTGAAAGGGAAGGAGGGAGGGGGCATGCTGGCATACGGAGGAGAAGGCATGCCCTGTGGGGCTGCTTCTGGTTACAGTGATTGATCTGGGCTGTCCAGTGAGGGTCTCCCATGGTGCATCAGTCTATGGAAACTGGGCTCAAGAGACACAGGGACACTAACTGTCACTTCCTGAACAAGAAGCAGGCGTCTAACCACAGCCCTGTCACTAGTCCCGAGTGCTAACAGAGCTTACCACAAGCAAAGCAGCAGAGTAGGACCCCACAGGGATGATGCCCTGACCATTTTAAAGTTGCATCATCTCCCACCCTCCAACTCTTGCAACTCTTGCCATGCTTTGTTTTCCCAGTGGCAGTCAGAAGAAATCTCTGCCATTCATTTATTTGTTCTCTTACTCCGCTAGACCATAGGCTCCATAAGACCAGGTCTTTGCCTGTTCTATTCACAGTCGTACCCACCGAGAAGTGTACCCTGCACATAGTTGGTTAGTACATGGGAATCACTTGAAAACTTTTAAATGCACAGAACCCACCCACCCCCATGCCTGAGCACAATGTCATGCCTAGACCCCTCCCCAGATCTAAATTATATCAGGATCTGGGGATGGGAACCAGGCATTAGTGTATTTTAAGAGCTCTGTAGGGGATTCTCAGAGCTATCCAAGATTAAGAACTACTGCAGGGAGGTGTGCCATAAAGCTGTGTTATCTATCAATGGTGGAACCACTATAAGGGAAAGGTGATGGGGCCTAGGGTGGTACAGGAAGGATTCTGATGGAAGAAGCCATGTGACATGCAGTGATCCTTCCCTTTCTTCCACATAATCAGGCTATAGGTGTGGGACACAGGGGTGATGAGATTCTTCTCTATGACAAGGCTGAATTGATGAGGCACAGCTCAGGCAATGGCCATTGTGGGGTCTAGGTAATCCACAAAGGGAAGCTTCCTGGGTGGGTCATGCTGTACCTGGTGCCGGTGAGGTACCACCCATGCATCATTTGAGTGCATAAGAGTCTCAGATTAGAGAACCTTCCCCATCTTTTTTTCTCCTCCCAAGCCCCAACCTACCCCAAGGCCCTGCCGAGCCACCTGCTGGGAAACTGGGCTGCAGATCTGGTCCCTCATAGGGATGGCTCGTCTTGGCTCTTCTAACCTGCAAAACTTGACAATGCGGAAGAGAGTATAAGAAGGTTTTCTCCCTGCATGACTGATACTTGTGAAAGGTTGAGCTGTGGGATTTTTTTTTTTTTTCTCACTTCTCTCTTGGAAATCACCTCCATATGCTCATTGGACTGTAGGATAAGACTTCTTCTTTACATTGAGAAAGCATTTCCCATTATATTTAGGAAGCAAAGTGAGTTGCTGTTTTTTCAGCTTCCTTAGTGGCTTTTAATGCCATTTGTCAAGCTTGGTTTTCTTTGAAAAAAAAAAAATCTTTTCATTTTCAAATAGTGAGTGACTAAAGGCAAGGTCTTCCCTTTGCCTTTTGGTTGATTGTTCACATCTTTTAGACTATCTTGCTTGTATTGTAGAAAGAAACAGCTGATACTACTGACATTTTAATTCCATTAAAAGGCCTCATCCAGTTCCCCCCTCTCCCAGATAGGATACGCAGACTATTGGAAAATATTCAATGACACTAATCCAAATATCTATATTAAGTGTGGAGGAAAGGTAGAGTATGCATTTAATAGCCCAGAAGCTGAGCTAATGGCATTGAAATGGCTGCTCTTAAGAAAGCCATTGTGGCAGGAAAAGGTGACTATTTTAGGTGCTGTTGATATCTGCAGTGGGCCTGGGGGCTTTGCAACTGGGGTTGAACAAATAGGTTTTTTGTCCCTGGATCAGGGTGCTTTACTCAAGGGACTTTGCTATAAATCAATGGCATTATTAGTAAAGTAATAGCTATCATTAACCAAGGACTCAGCACATGCAAGGCTTTGACATGGATTATCTTGTTCAATCACTATTATTACTATCCCTATTTTACAGAAGAGGAATTTAAGGCACAGTAAGTGTAAATTATTTGTTAAGGTCACATAGCCTGAAAGTAGCAGCTCTTAGCCAGGTATTGGTAAACTTTTACTTCAAGGGTCAAAGAGCAAATATCATTGGTTTTGTGAAGCCTACAATCTCTGTTGCAACTATTCAGCCCTGTCCTTCTGATGAAAGCAGCCATCATAGCTGTATCAACAAATGGGAGTGGGGCTGTGTTCCAATAAGACTTTGTATGGGCTAGACTTGTGATGGGCTAGACTTGGTGATGGGCTAGACTTGGCCTGGGGGCCGCAGTTTGCCAACTCCTACTCTTAACCATGACACTGAGCTCTCTCATGAGGGCTGTTGCTGAACTCTTGTTCTAACAATGCCTTTTCAAGATCTTTTACATTTACATATGGGCTATTGCAAATGCTAATCAAGCCTACGTATACAATGGCTTATTGGGCGAATAATTGAGCTTTTTGATGAATCATAATCCTCAATGCCAGCAGCACTGTGTTAAGATAGGAGAGGGCTTTTAGATGAGCAGGGTTATAAACCACACACAGACTCTTCAGAGGAAAGCCTCCAAGTGCATCTTGGCTCTCAGGAGACTGGAAGCTGGCACGGTAGAGAAGTTAGGTTCTTGCAGCACCCACTTTCTGCCAGGCACGGTGCAGGGACTCTTCATGCTCTGCCTTTCCTGAGACGGTCTTTATATACTACTCCTTCCATGTAAGTTTCAAGGTGGCCCTCAAAAACACAGCCCCAACAAGACAGAAGACCCGAAGAAGATGGAGCATTATATAACTTCATCCTCACATCTATCCTGCCAGACCATTATTCCGTTCCAGAGATGAGAACTAGAAGCTCGGAGGGAAGCCACTTACCTGAGGCTGAAGAGCAAATAACTGGCCGAGTTGGCATTTCCTCCTAGATGTGCCCACTCTCTTTGCCTGTACACCTCTTGGCCACGCTGACCGTTTATAGCGGACCACACACCTCGCCTTGCTTCAGAACTCATCACACACTCACGTAAGTTTGGAAAGTCAGCTATATTGAGTATTCTATTTACTTCTAGTCTGTAGAAGAGGAAGAGGAAACCTCGGTGTGCCCTACCTGCTTCACATACTTGTTGCCATAACCAAATAAGGTAGAGCATCTAAAGGATACTTGTAAAGGGTGAAACGCTCATTGGATGTGCAGCAGTGGCATCTGTCAGGGACCTGGTCACAGCCATGGTGAGGCAGGTCTCTTCACCTCCTCACCACATTGCTGGCCACTGAAAGTATTCCCCTGTACCCAAGGGACCCTGGCCACGGAATCATTCAGATTGCTCAAGTCTGGGAAGGAATTGGCCCCTAAAAAATCCCCTGAAATCAACCCAAAGCTCAGGAACTAGGAAAAGGTTACAGAAGTAGTCATCCAGTTTCTGGTCACATAAGTGATTCTTTTAAGCACACATGACACATGAGTGTCATTGCTGTCCCTCCTCACCCTGCATTCACCCTACTTCTACTCCTTTATTTTCACAATGGCTTTTTTCTCCTCGGGATGAGGGTAAATCCAACCATATCTTCCAGACTGATCCCCTGCCCAGTTGTTTCAAGAACGTGGTAGGGAAGAATTGTACTAGCTTCATTCAAAGCCTAAAGCTCCAACTCATGGGGAAGAGGGCTTTCATGTGTCTTTGCCTTAAACCTGTAACCTTTTAAAGCCCTTGGTTTAAAAAAAATAAAAAGAACCAAAAAAGTTTGAATAGTTTGATTATATAAGGAAAAAAAATTCCTGTATGTCAAAAATCACATAAAATTGGTGCACCTGGATGACTCAGCTCATGATCCCAGAATCCTGGAATCAAGCCCTGCATCAGGTTCCCTGCTCAGCGGGGAGCCTGCTTCTCCCTCTCCCACCCCACCACCCGTACTCTCTCAAATAAATAAAATCTTATTTAAAAAAATTAAAAAGGCAATGGAAGACTGGAAAAATAATTGCAGCATTTGACAGAGAAACAGTATCATTTGATATCTAAGAGCCTCCACAGATCAGTCAGAAATGTGACTACTTAAAGTAGAAAATTGGGCAAAAGCCATCAAAAGGGAATGCACATGAGCAGTTCAAAAGACAGATTAAAAAAAAAAAATCTTTTTTTTTTTTTGGCTAGTTTCAAGTAACACCAGACCTCCAATTCTCATGGAATTGCCAGTAATGGAATTGTTTTGACAAAACATACAGGATCATATCTGCCATTCGTAAGTTGTGTGTGTGTGTGCATGGGTGTATGTAATCTCTGTGTAAGCCACACCTGCCTGAGGCAGTTTAGATGACAGAAGAGAATAGTACCAGAGACAAGGATTGGACTGAGTTTCAGATCTAAAATTTATGAAAACGCCATATACAAATACAACTAAGATTTCAGGTCTGAGAATTTGGACAAAGGGAGAAAGAAATAGGTGTATATTTAGGGAGGAAGATGGAAGCAGCCTCACAACTCTTGTTTTGCAACAGTATCTGGAATGAAGTGTACAAGGCCCTAGGCTCATCTAAGGCTGCAGTCACAGAGGAAGAAAATCCATTCATGAAACTGAATCATCCTAATGTAAATGGCATTTCATGAGGAGAGACAACAACCAAAGTATGAAGGACATTTTCCAAATCAGCGTAAAGTTGTGAAGAAATAGCTGAATCTAAACTGAGCAAGAATTATGCAACAAATTGATGAAGTGGTGAGGAAAAGCCAGTTAAGATACTGACAGGCTTACTCTGAGAGTCCGAATGCTACAAGACTGAATCTGGAAGATTCTGGCTAAAGACTATTTCCCTGGAAGGGTTAGCCAAAGAAAGAATTCTTTGAAGGGCTTTGCCATAGGTTATTGTCTGTTTTTTTGGAGCTTTCTGACTTTGAGTGGTTATGAATAACTTTGGTTTTAGTTAATCAGTCTTTCTCTGTCTCTTTCTCCCTCTCCCTCACTCTGCATTACCAGCAACAGGCTGATTCTGTTAAATTATTAACCTTCTGGGACGCCTGGGTGGCTCAGTTGGTTAAGCGGCTGCCTTCGGCTCAGGTCATGATCCCAGCGTCCTGGGATCAAGTCCCACATTGGGCTCCTTGCTCGGCAGTGAGCCTGCTTCTCCCTCTGCCTCTGCCTGCCACTCTGTCTGCCTGTGCTCGTTCGCTCTCTCTCCCTCTCTCTCTAACAACTAAATAAATAAAATCTTTAAAACAAAAAAATATATATAAATTATTAACCTTCTCTGGCTTTCTAATGAAAAGGGTACATTTGATAGATAGCATCATTTAATGGAGTATTTGGGAAATAATTCCTTCAAGTTTTCATCTACATTCATGCAGATGGAAGAAATGCTGGAGCTAACTTAACATGGAACTCTTTGATTGAGTGAATAATGTAGTGAGTAAATAACAAAACAACTTTCTGCTTACCATCTGGTAAGAGATAACTCATATGAATTCCATTTAATAACACAATAGGAGTAAATTAGATCTAGAGTTTAGGGAATTGCCTCTAATTTCTGAAACCTTTGGTTTTTTAGAATAAAAGACTATTTTGTGGGATTGATGGGAAATTCAACGTGAGTGGAGAATGCCTCTGCCTGAGAACTTTTTTCCTTTTCTTTCCTTTTCTTTTTTTTTTTTAAGAGAGGGAGAGAGAGAGAGAGAGAGAAAAGCTCAAGCAGGGGTCCATGCCCAGCACAGAGCCCGACGGGGGTCCATGTCACCATCCCAAGACCATAACCTGAGTTGAAATCAAGAGCCAGACACTCAAACAACTGGGCCACCAAGGTACCCCTCTGCCTGGGGACTTTTTAGGGAGAATCAAGAAGCCACACTTTAAGAGTGTTGTTTGGTAGATCCTATTCTAGAAGAAATGAGTCCTGGGCCAATTCACATCTTGTGAACTTCATGAGAAGAAAGAATATATAGGATATTCAAGGCAAGAATGAACACTATATGTGGACAGTCTCAATCTGACAGGTGAGTCAGCTCTCTGGGTGCTGTCTTGCCTGCGGGCAAACGACAGGCATAATATAAAGCCCACAGAACATTGTTGTTAGCAGAAGAACAAGAAGAAAGTCATGGGAGCAGTTGAGTTAGACTCGCTATTGATCAAGATGAATTAAAAGACAAAATGTGTTAACACCACAATTAGATGAAGGTGAGCAGCTCTACACAATATATTTTTAATGACCTTTATATAATGTGAATTCATTATTATCATAAAATTTAATACTGACATGCTTAAAGAAGAACAGGAAAATAATGATACCACCACCAAGAGTAACTGTTACTATTTCGATTTGTTTCTTGCAAGTCTTTTATGTGGATAAATGCTTTCTTTTCCAACACTATTTACTGTACGTCTCTATGCAGTATACAAATAACACTGCAGTAGATAGCTTTATACATAAATCTTGTTTGACTATCATTTCCTTAGATTAGCATCTCTAGAAATAGAATTACCGAGTCAAAGGATATGACTTTTCAGGTCTTAGTACATATTGCTAAATTGATTTCCAGAAAGGTCACTCAAATTTATACAAAAACTACTCATTTCCTTCAATGCATCTTTTTACCTGCTGTGGATCCTTTCATTTTCTACCTGAAATTAAATAAAATGCTAAACTTGACCCAACGTTTTTGTGATAAAAATGAAAAATAATTCCAGGTTTATTGAGAGAATTATTTTGTGATATTGTGGTAACTTACACCAAGATGGTTCTCAAGTTGCAAAAAACAAAAACAACAAACAAACAAAAACAACCTTTCATACCCATTATTACATTTAGTTCCCATAAAACCCCCATGAGATGAAGAGAATTCATTGTAGAATGTTTCAAGCATGGGAGAGGATTTCAGGCATCATCTTGTTCAGATTATATTAATGTTCCCATGTGATAGAGACAAAGGGAGAATATGAGTCTTAAAGTTCCAGAGCCCAAGTGTCTATAATCTCAGTTCATACATTACTGGATGATCTTCACTCTCTACTGGCTCCTGTAAGCCTTTGTCATTCCCAACTTCCTCCCCTCCTGTACTTTTTTGTCAATCCATTGAGAAGTATACCATTCAGTCTCTCCCTCTATTAGGGATTTGGAAATAACTGGAAATCTAGACTCAGACTCCTAAGCAGAGACAGAGCAATCTAGAAACGAGCATTTTATCTGTGATGTGTATGATGACTTAGAAAAGAAGCGTATGGGTGAAAATGAGCCAGTGGAGTTGAGGTAGTCAGTTCTGAATTTGGAGTGAACTTGATAAACCAAAGTGGTCAAGGGAAACGTCATAAAAACAAGTCTAGGGCTCAAGGCTCGACATATTTCACCGCCAGACTGTTCTGACCATGAGGACTGCTGAATGCCAGAGTGTGCTGACCCAGGGGGAATCATGTCCATGGATAAGTCCTACCTGCTCATGTGACTTAGGCAGCACAGGTGAATTCTGTCAACAGACAGGACAAATCTTCAGTGAAAACTGTCAAGTCTTCTTTTACCCCCAAATACTTGGATACTCTTTGCAGATTATCATCTGGTTAATGCACTACAGGACTGTAATAAATTGCTTAGAATTTAAAACACCATTCTGCTGATGTTTGGCTCTCCAGCAGTCTACCATGGCCTCTGGTCAGCTGTTGCCTTATTTTATTTAGAAACATCTCAGTAGTATTTCCATTTTGGGGGGTGTGTAATTTTAATTCAAAGAAACCATTTCTTAAAATGCTTGACATTTAAGAAAATCTGGCACAGTGTTGCCACCACTGAAGCCAAGTATCACATGCGTGGAGAGTAGCATGGCTGAGCATATTATGGGTGCCAAATTTTCCTTAAAATTAACATTTGTGCCATATGTTGGTACCCTAAACTCAATACTCCTTTGGCTGATGAAAATGCAAAAGGAAAACATCCTCAGACTGAGTCCTATTCTCTTTCTTTGTATATCCTTTTACATAGACACTAGCAGTGATACTCCCTTGGGCATGAAAATGAGCACCTGCTCTGTAGTTCTTGGTGACAGGTCAAGCACCCAAAGGCTTGGAGGCAGGAAGACCCGAGCTTAGCAGGCACAGGTGCCTGAAGGCAGCATATCCGTAAGGTAGTCCTATGTTCTCAGTTTATTATCCAGCTCCTCACACTGTCTTGGGCAAGAACTTGGAAGTAGACTCCAGCCTCCTCATCTCCCATCACGATGTTCAAGAGGACTGAGTGGATAGGAGGTAGCCAGAAATCTTGCATGGAATTCAGAGAGAGTGTTACACCAGAACTTCACAAAATGCCCAGGCATTTTTGTGACAAGTGACCTATACTCCTACATCCCCCTTTGTGGGTCTTAGGTGTTATGTCTTCTGGCCTCTGAGGCTCCATGTCCTCTGAGTTCCTTCCTCTGCTCCTGTGTCCCTGTCACATGCAGCCTCCATGATGCCAGGAAGAGGTGATAGTCTTTATGCCTGTGGGCCAAGCATCTGTACCATTCTGGGTTTGCAATGTACTTTGTCCATATGATTTATCACTATGCCCCCTGAGCCCCTGTGTGGCTCAGGCAGAATCTGGAGCTCTCCTTGACAGAGAAGACACAGGCTTTGCTTATCAATGTTGATCCTAAATCTGTACCAAAGGGTAGGATGAAACAGTGAAGTCTTGTTACCACCAAAAATACCAGAGATTTAAACTATGATGGGAGTTTGGGGCCCTTAAACATATGGCTTTATTCCACTGCAGTATTAAATAAGAATCGTGTATTCTCAGTGCTTAGGTAAGCTTTTGCATCCATACCATGAGGCATACACAGTATTTAAGGGGAATGTTTGAAAATCCTACCTCAAGTAGGACCTCAGAAAGTCTGGAAATCTACCCTTAAGAAAAGAAGAAGTACTACTATAAAAGTAGAGAGAGTAATACAACGAATCCCCATGTGAATCTCACACCAAATTTGTTACGACAAATCTTATTTCATCTAAACCCCACCTTCTCCCCTGCCTCCTAATTAGGATGATTTTGAAGTAGATCCATGACAACATATTATTTCCTCTATAAATATATTTTAGGATGTATCCCTTAAACATAAGGATTTTTTCTTAAAATCCAGCCACAGTGCTATATATAATATCTGAAACATCCTAAGTTTCCTATTAACATTAAATATCCAGTTAGTATTTAAATTTCCTAAGAAAATCCAACTTTTTTTTTGCCTTAGAATGAAAACCATTATTGGAGTTTTGTCTGCTTACTATTGAACTAGCTAATTTCCCACCTTCAGCTCTCATAGAAGAATTTAGAAGTTTGGAAGGAAAGATTTCTGTGGGAAATGAGAATTAAAATAAAGAGGAGGAAAAACTATTTGGACTTCCTTCACAGGGAGTCAGTGATTGTTAAGTAAGACCGGAAAGGCTGATACATACTATCCAGTCCCACTGTGGTTCCTTTCTGTACACTGAGGCATGGATGGGAAAACCAGCTTCCTTGAATTCATATAGTTAGTTAATTGCAAATTATTTGATTTTGAAATTGAAGAAGATCTACTTAAACTATTACTTGCCTTTTTAAAAAAAGATTTTATTTATTTATTTGACATACACACATGCACACACACACACAGCACCCAAAAAGGGAGAGGGGCAAGCAGAGGGCAGAGGGAGAGTCAGACTCCTCGCTGAGCAAGGAGCCCAAAGTGGGGCTCGATCCCAGGACTCTGGGATTATGACCTGAGCCGAAGGCAGACTCTTTTTTTTTTTTTAAAGGTTTTATTTATTTATTTGACAGACAGAGATCACAAGTAGGCAGAGAGGCAGGCAGAGAGAGGAGGAAGCAGGCTCCCCACCGAGCAGAGAGCCCGATGCAGGGCTTGATCCCAAGACTCTGGGATCATGACCTGAGCTGAAGGCAGAGGCTTTAACCCACTGAGCCACCCAGGTGCTCCTACTTGCCTTTTCAAATTACTATAGAAGGACTTATATTTTCAGTGTTTTGTATGTGGTTTTAAGATCTGCGTGGCTGCTTCAGTGGTTTAGAGCTATGTGGTCCAGTTCAGTACTCACTAGCCATGTGTGATGTGGCTTTTGATCACATGAAATATGGCTAATCCAAATGTGGACATGCTGTATGTGTAGAAACACACTGGATTTTTAAAATTTAGTTTAAAAAAAAGTACCACACTAGTAGTTATTCTGTTGGTTACCTGTCTCAATATATTTTTTGATTTACTGGGTTAAATAAAATAGGTTATTCAAAGTAATTTCATCTGGGTTTTTCTCCTTAAATATAGCTACTCACAAATATAAGATCACATTTAGGGCTTGTATCATATTATGTTTTTTTTTGACAATGCTGGCTTAGAGACCTTGTTGTTGGTGCAGGACTATATTAATTCATTATACAAGCAGGCCAGGACAGGGCTAGAGACAGTCATCTGTTTCACCCTCTCTTTCTGGTAAGCCTAGACACTAAACCATCCTACAGTAAATCCTATTTTTTTTAATATTTAAAGAAAAATAGATTTTCCAGCTTACCTTGTGGCTTGGTCTAATATAAGTAGGCGACTTCTACAAATAGCAGAATCTTACCCCCACTGGTACACGTATTTGAAACACGTATTGGGAACATGCCTCTTGGCCCAACCAAACCCAGGTCTACTTTCTAAAATAGTCTCAGATCTTGATCTTTCTTCTCATCAGGACCTCCCAGCTCTCTCCCAGGTCCACAGGAGCACCAACACCAACTCACCTGAGCTGCTGCATTTGTCTCATACTTGGCCTTCCGCATCACCCTCACTCCACTCAGCAAGCACGTAGGACAATCATTCCCCTACTTGAAGGCTTCCAGCTGTTTCCCATTGATTTCAGGATGAGGATCAAAATCTGAACATGGCCCACAAGCCCAACAGTCTGACCCTGTCCATTTCTCCAGCTGCATTTTGCTCATGTTCCCCAAGCTCTCTGCATTTTACTCACTTTGACCTTCTCTCAGTTCCTCATCCATACTGTGCTCCCCCTCCCTCCAGAACCTCTGTGCATGCCATTCCCATAGCCCGGGACACTCTTCCCCTCCCTCTGCCATCTTTGTCTGGTTGGCACGTGTCTATTCAGATCCCAGTAAAGTGTTCTTCCTTTAGCACTTCCTGACGAGGGCAGATAAACCAATTTTTTTTAAAGATGTTATTTATTCATTTGACAGAGAGAGACAGTGGGAGAGGGAACACAAGCAGGGGGAGTGTGAGAGGGAGAAGCAGACTTCCTGTGGAGCAGGCAGCCCAATGCAGGGCTTGATCTGAGGACCTCGGGATCATGACCTGATCGGAAAGCAGATGCTTAACAACTGAGCCACCCAGATGCCCCCAGATAAACTAATTTTGACACCTAGTGTATATCAGAGTGGTCATTTTACATTTACATGTGTGTGTGATTATTCACTTAACATCTGACTCCCTTTGTAAACTCTTTGCTCTGTAAGGGCGGTTACCCTGTTCCCATTTACTGCTATATCCCAGCACAATGCTTAGCACATAAATAGGCCCTCAATTAACGTGAAGGAAAAAGGACAAAAGGCAAGGTGGTTGAACCAACAAGAATCCTGCCTCTTCTTCCTTTACTGGAAGGGAAGAGGGCACACCATTCATAACCATTCTTTCACAGCTCACTGACATAGTCCTGGGCAGACCTCCTGAGTGCCCAAGTATATGGATTACCAAATTCTGTGGGTTCTGTTTTCAATGTCCATGCAGATTCCAGCCATTTCTCACCACCTGGACTGGCCCTACCATGGCCCATGCCACAACAACCTTCTTCCAGGAACTTTGGCTTATTTTTTGGGTAAAGATTTATTTATTTATTTTTAGAGAGAGAGGTCAGGGGAAGGGGCAGAAGGAGAGAGAAATCCCAGGGTCCTGGGATTGAGTCCCATATCCGGCTCCCTGCTCTGCTTCTCTCCCTCCCCTCAGCCTCTCCCCCTTGCTACTGCTCTCTCTCTCTCTCAAATAAGTAAATAAAATCTTAAAAAAAAAAAAAAAGAGGAAGAGGAGGGATGGGGATAAAGGAGAAGAGGACCGTGAAATGGTCTCTGGAAACAAAGAGAAGCCAGCACAGCCAAGGCAGCAAGTTACAAATATGGCTTTAAAAAAGCACATGGGGAGAACTGAAAACTAATTTATTAAGTCAGTTGCTAAAGAATAACATTTTTATGGATTATATTTCCTTATCCATTAAAAAAAGCAAAGTGCCTTGTCTGAAGCACAGCTAGCTAGAGTCTAAGCAATTATTTAACTTTGCTGGTTTCTGAGCCATAAAACATGAACTCAAGTGCTGCTCAGCCTAACGGCATATGCAGTTTGCAGAGCTCTTTGAAGATAGAGTGCAGCTGAAGTATTACATATTATTAAATAAAATGCCTGTTTAGGAAGGGAACTCTCCATTAGCATTGTGTGTGCCTTAACTAGTAGTCAACACCTGGTAGAGCTGAAAGTCAAAAGCTTTTTGACATAAGGGCCCTGGCACTGATCACTTAAAATAGAAAATAAAAGAACAAAGAAGCAAGCCCAGGCGATGACAAATGGCAGGCAGCAGTAAGGCATTGACTTGGTTCAGAGAGAGATTCCTGAGCTAAAGAAGGCCTCATTTACTGGAATGGAAAAATATAGGGCCAGGAAATTGCTCAGAGGTCTTCTGTCTCTTCCTGTGCACATGGAGACGCACCGTGCTACTGTTTTGGATCAGAATCTCAGTTTTGGAAACAGCCCGAGTTTTGTCCTTGGGAAATGAGAAGGTTGTGTGGTGGTGAAGGAGGGGGAGGAGCAGACCATGGTGGGAGGAGACATTTAGATGCTCTCTGGAACTAGACCTTTTCCGTGGGCTTCATAGACAGTTACCAGAATGATGCTGGGAAACTGGGCAGATGACCCTGCCTTAGGGAACCTCTAAGATTCCTGAACCAGTCCCCAAGGTAGAGTCAAGTCAGCCTGCTGACAACCAAGGCCACTGCTGCATGTTCACAGTAGATGGCTGATGTCAAGCCTTCCTATTTCTCAGCATGGGCAGGTTCTTTGTTTTTTCATTCAGCAAACATGTATCAACCGATTTCAGCAGACACTGTTTTAGGCACTGGAGATATATCAAGAAACAAAAGACAGACATCTCTGTGCTTATGGAGCTTGCGTTCTAGTGGATGGAAATGGACACTGAATAAAATCTTTAAGTTATGTTAAAAGGTATGGAGAATTACAAAGCAGGAAAAGAGAGTGAATGGGGAATACGAGGGCTGGGGGATGGGGGAACAGGGTTAGGGTGGCTTCAATGAAGAGGTGGTACTGCACAAAAACTTGAAAGAAGCCAAAGAGAGAGCCATGTAGATATCTGAGGAAGAGCACTGCAGGCAGAAAGAGAAGCAAGTCCCGAGGTCTGGAGGTGGGAGACTACTTTCTGTGTGTGGGAAACAACCAGACGCCAGTGGGGTTGGAGTAGAGTAAGCAATGGAGGGTGTGGTAGGGTATGTGGGGAGGGGGATAACGGCATCATGGATAGCCTTGGAAGCCCCTAGCTTTTGCTCTTCTTCTTTTTAAAAATTTATTTATTTATTTGAAAGAGAGAGAGAGAGAACCCAGAGGGGAGGGAGAAGCAGATTTACCACTGAGCAGGGAGCCTGATGAGGGACTCAATCCCAGGACTCTGGGATCCTGACCTGAGCCTGAAGGCAGACGCTTAACTGACTGAGCTCCCCAGGCAACCCCCTCCACTTCCTCTTTGTTTTCACCTTTATCCTCTTCTGGTTTTGGGGGGGTACTCTAGTTGCCAAGGGAAACCCTGCATATCCCCAACTAAGAGTAATCCTTATCCCTATTCTGCTGGGGCCCATTTTCAGGTGATAGGCATATTGTTATGTTATTCAGGGATGGGGAAGTCTTGAGGTCAGGTTCCTAGGGAGTGGTGAAAGTCAAGAATAGGTGTATTTTTCTGGCGTATCAATTTTATGTAGTGGTGAGTGATTTAAAACATTTTACATGCAAACAAATGTGGATATGTTATGGAGTAGAATGCAAACATGCATGCACACATCCAGGACTGGTTAAACTGGTGAAACGGCACCTGTGGCAGACCACTTAGGATTTCTTTTCTCTTCCGTTAGGGGTACTTGGATTAGGAAAGTATGAGAAGACCTAACATAGCATAGCCTTTCTTCTGGGCCCCAGGGAGTTGAAATACTGGGAATGATTTTCTAAGGGCTGGTAGAATTAGTCTTATTATTTTGTTTCTTTGAATAAGATTTTTTTTTTTCTAGAGATTATCTTGAAAATAATAGAGGGAATCTGGGACATCCTTTCCCCTGGACTTTGAACATCCACCAGGCAACAGCCTTACCAGACTAAGGGCACAGTGACCCTTTTCTCATTATACAGCAAATAAAAGCAATAAGCAAGGAAACCTGTTGTACTTGAAACTATGATTAAAAACAAAAATCTGGGGGCGCCTGGGTGGCTCAGTGGGTTAAAGCCTCTGCCTTCGGCTCAGGTCATGATCCCAGGGTCCTGGGATCGAGCCCCACATCGGTCTCTCTGCTCGGCAGGGAGCCTGCTTCCTCCTCTCTCTCTGCCTGCCTCTCTGTCTACTTGTGCTGTCTGTCAAATAAATAAATAAAATCTTTAAAAAAAAAAATCTGGCATGTGTTCAAAGATGAAACTTCTATTACATAATGATTTCACACCAAGCGTGTTAAAGACCTTTACAGAGAGTAGAAATTGGTACAATAAAGGAAAGGCTGAGTCACATTAACTTTGATTTGAGTCTAACCTAATTCATACCCAGGTGCCTGTGCACACCTCCTTCTTAAGCCCCAAGGACACTTTATTTGGAGAGAAGGTATGATGTCACATATGTGACAACATGCTCATAGAACGTACCTGCCATAGGAGAGTAGAGAGCCCAGGAGACCAAGTCACAAAACCTGGCTTGGAATTCCAACTCTACCACCCACTCACTTCCATAAGCATTTTCTCAGCTATAATAACACTTTATCCACCAAATGTTTCTAGTTCTCCTTCTGCACATATAGTTGGATTGCATTCCTCTATTCCCTTTATAGGTAGGCATGGCCTTGAGACTTGCTTTGGCCAACAAAATGTGAGCATATGTGACATGTGTCATTTCCTTGTGGAATCTCTGCAAAGTAGTTCATGATTTTGCATAATCTTCTATCCCCCTACCATAGCAACCTGAAATATTTCCAATAATAGCTATTCTGTTAGCCTCAAGCCTAAAGTTAAGATGACCTGGAACAAAGCTACAGTTGGAGCCCTGTAGCAGAAGCAAGATAAAAATCCTTTTTCTTTCTTTTTTCCTTTTTCTTTCTTTTTCTTTTATAGCCATGGCAATTTGAAAGTTGTTTGTCTTTAAAGTCTAAGCGAGTATACCCTGACTAATAAACTCCTTCGTGGGTCTGGAAAAAGATTTGAACGTGGTACGGGATAGGTAGTGTGTTTGGCACAGAGCTAGTGCTAAGTAAATGCTAGTTCTTTCTGCCTTCACCACATTTCTCTGCTTTGTGATCCTTCTCAGCCCTTCCTTATCAGTCCTGAGCTATGCTACTCTGTAGAGTGATTTTCCATTAAGAAAGAATGAAAATGATCTTATTGGGGTGCCTGGGTGGCTCAGTGGGTTAAAGCCTCTGCCTTCGGCTCGGGTCATGATCCCAGGGTCCTGGGATCCAGCCCCGCATCGGGCTCTCTGCTCAGCAGGGAGCCTGCTCCCTCCTCTCTCGGCCTGCCTCTCTGCCTGCTTGTGATCTCTCTCTCTGTGTCAATTAAATAAAAAAAATATTTAAAAAAAAAGAATGAATGAAATGATCTTAAGACTAAACAATTCCCTAAAGCAAGAGAGCCCAAGTGGATTAGAGTGGGGAATTCCCAGCATGGGAAGAGAACCTCCTGTCTGAAATGTATAAAAGAGAAAGGAGCTAAGGGTCTTACCAAAGAAATCAGCCAGAAAGTAGAAGCAGTGAACTCTGGAAATATCCAACCACAGATATGCTTTGCCCCTGCAGCACCGTGCTGCGATTCTGGAACCAGAATCAGGGCACAGACGTGTCATGGGATTCCAGTTTTGACTCCCCTTTACCAGGTTATCTGTCCCGGAGTGAAGTAGATTCCTTGAGCTACATGGTACCAGGTTTCCTGGCATGTCAGCGAGAATGATGAAACTGGTCAGACCTTAAGTTTTAGCGTTTTCCTCATTGGTTTCATAAGGGGTCTCTCCCTCCCTGTACCTGATCCATACTGTAGCTTCATGGGTCTGAAAGGACAAGCCAGCCAGGGCCACTGCTGCTGCCTGGGCCAAAGCCAGATCACTTAGAGTTAATCACTCACAATCCATTCATTGAGGCGATCGACCTAATAATACATTTTTAGGGTGTTTAAATCCACTTGAAAAGAACAAAAGGTTTCTACCTAAAATTACTCTAGGAAACCATGTGTTTGACCTTTACTAAAAGGGTAAATCATAACTGATCAAGTTAGAAGGCATTTATGAGGGCTGTGTTCCTCCAAATAGCTGAAAATTTGGAAAAGAAGGAAAGAGGATTGGAATATAGATGAGACAGAGCTATAAAAGTCCTCCAGAAATTAGAATTAGAGGCAAGCTGGACAACTCTCTTTCAGAACCAACAGTGGGAGAAGACAGATACAGAAAATAGGACAGGTGACAAAGGAAAACAAAGATTTGTATTAAACATCTATGGAGGGACAGGTACTGAGCTGGGTATGGAGGGACGATGGCAAGAAGACAGTCAAGGCCCTGACGTTCTCAAAGGGAATAGACATTATTGCTATTTTGGGTGGGTTCATTCTAGAACTTTACCATCCTGGCCTATCCTAACCACTAGGGGCCATGGGTGGCCCTGACTCATTCTGATAACCAAAAGGTGTCCTCCCTATTTTCAGATGTCTCAGTGGGGGGACTGGACTGCCTCCAGGTGACAGCTCCTGAACTTGAGTAATGGTTGTTGCTCCAGGGGACAGAACCAAGCACTCAAAGGTGCATAAGGGACCCCAGTGAGGGTAGGAGTGAGAGAGAAGTCCCCCCTGAGACCCTCTTCCTCCCCCTCTCCCTGAGATGGCACTTGCTGTCTACATATTTCCCCAAGGAAGACAAAGGATGGTAGGAGAAAGGGAAACCGACTTACCAAGCACCCAATGTGGCCAGGTAAAGGACTACGAATGTTCGAGTGTGTTATGTCACAGAGATGCTGAGCAATATATGACAAGCAGCATACACTTGGAAGTCAGGAAGCCCAGGGCTTGAATTCTAGGTCTTCCACTTACCGTCTGTGGCAAGGTGCTTAATCTTTGAGTCCCAGTTTTCCTCAATGGGAAAATGGCGATTAAAAAAAAAAAATACATAACCCACCTCACAGAGTTATTAAGAGATTTCATAAAATAAGAAATAAAAACCACTTGACATAGAAAAAGGCACTCAATAAATAGTTACTACCCTTTACTAGTATTTGGGCTTCTTAACAACGCTGGTAAGAAGATATTCTCATAGTTTTAAAGAGGAAGGAAGAAGACCTAAGACGAGATAAGGGCTTGGAGCTAGAAAAATAATAAGACAAATAAGTAATTCTCAGTTCAAGTTCCTTGATTTTTACTCCAGGCTCCTTCATCTGGACCATCTGAGAGAGAATCCCAGCAGTTGCTTTGGCCTAAAAATGGGCCTCCTGGAGGCCAGTCTGTTGGTCATTGGCCAGACTCCTGGAATGGGGGAAGGGAACATTCTGGGTCAAACACGAGGGATGGGGACAAACTAGAGATTTCTGAAGTGTGCAGCCTGCTGCTGGGGAGTCCTGGAGCCACACCTCATTGAGGTGGCTGAAGAGACCTGCGGGTTATGAAGGAGATGCACTAGAGGCCTGGGGCCGGGTAACGTAGGTTTACGTACTTCAAACAGCTGATACTGGGAAGACTGGATTTGTTCTGTGTGGTCCCAGTGAGCAGAAACAGGGCCAGTGGATGGAGGTGACGGGGAAGCCTTCATCTCCATTTCATAGAGCCGTTAGTTTACTGGCAACTTCTGAAAGGTGCCAACTGGCTTTCATTCACCTTAGTGTCCACAGCACCAGCGCAGATCCTTGCCCACATGGGACAGCCATGGAGCGGTAACTGCTAGGATTATTACTGGCTGGTCTTTTAAAAAAAAGCAGCCAATATTGAAAAGCTGGTAGTCTCTTCATTGGCCCATTTGCCTCAGACTAATGGTGAAAAGCACTATGTCAGGGGCGCCTGGGTAGCTCAGTCAGTTAAGCGTCCAACGCTTGATTTCAGCTCAGGACATGATCTCAGGGTTGTGAGATTGAGCCCCGTTGTGGGCTCCGCACTGGGCATGGGTTATTGGCTAAGATTCTCTTTCTCCCTCTGCCCCTCCCCAACCCCTCAAAAAAAGAAAAGAAAAAAAAAAGAGAGAGAGAAAGCTATATCATCAAACACTGAATCTCAGAGCAGCCCATCTTTTAAAGTCTAGCAACAGGTGCTTCACCTTTACCTTCGTTCAACACTTCCCTTTGCAAATGCCAAAACAAAAACAAAACCCTCTTTCTGTTAGGCTCCAAGATTATTTATGTGGAGACGCCAATAGCTGTCCGTGGGATAATCTGGAAGTGAAATTTTAAGCTAGATAAACACTGAGCCTGCTATGAAAGTTCATTCTAACTTCCTTTGACCCTCTTGTAACTGTGGTCCTCAGCATTTTGGTTTGTGGTAAGAAAGCGTTGCTTCTTTCCTATCTAGAAGGTCTACTGGTCTTGTTTCCTCTTACAGTCTTTCAAGAGGAATATAGCCTGCACTTGGGTTCCAAGGCTGGCTCTTTCTGCCCAATCCCTTCCACACATGTCTTGGGGCATCTAAATTCGAGAGACCTGTGAAGTCTGAGGGACCAGACTGACTGGCTGGAGCTCCCGGAAGCAAAAACCCCTCAACAGGTCATCTGCACCAAAGCAGCTGTCCTGGGATGAAGGAAATGTAGATGAGGAATCACATACCTAGAACTGCCCTCTCTTCCAGTTTCACATTTTCAGTTACTCATTGTTCATTCCGAAAATGTCTAAGTCCCAACTATGTGTCAAAAACAGTGGCAAGTGGTGCCTAACACAGCCATAATATTTGCTGAGTGTTTGCTCTGTGTCAAGAATGCATGAAAGGCGTCCCATGCAGTAGCTCATGTGACTCTCCCGGCATTGTGTGAGGCAGGTACTGTTCTTTTCTCCACTTTACCAATGAGGAAACTAGGACACAAACAGGTTAAGCAAATTGCCCAAGGTCACACAGATAGAAAGGAAAGGAACCAGGACTTTTTTTTAAAATATTATTTATTTATTTTTCAGAGAGAGAGAGAGCATGAGTGAGCACAAGCAGAGGGAGTGGCAGGCAGAGAGGGGGAAGCAGGCTCCCCACAGAGCAGGGAGCCCAATGCGGGACTCGATCCCAGGACCCTAGGATCATGACCTGAGCTGAAGGCAGCTGCTTAACCGACTGAGCCACCGGGCGTCCCAGGGTTTTGTTTTGTTTTTAAGACAGCTGTTAGATGAAGAAATTAAACAGTAATGACACATACTTCCAAACACTTTCTAGACTTATATCAAACACACGAACTGATTCTGGGTAGTTTAAGAATGGAAAACTCATTGCCACCAGAGACCTAGATTATTCCAAGTACCTCCCTGCATTTTATTAGTGAATCCTGGTTTGGGTCTCCTACAGTGATTCTCAGGCATCTCAGCATGAGGATTCCCATTGCAAATCATAAAAATAAACTCATTTTCCAAATCCCCAATAAGTTAGAAAAAAATACGAAACAACCCAAAGCTCTTTGAGTTCAGTAACCTCTTCAAATTAATTTGTATTCTATTAGTTACCCTAATATAATTAGATTGGAAAAGCAGAGTTACATACACACTCGCAATATTGTTTAGTCTGCATGCAAACATTAAGGCCTTGATATCTAAATACAGATTCCTAACCTTCTTCAGTCCCCAGACCCCCTGGAGATCCACAGAGCTGTAGCACTCCAGCCAGTTGTTCCTCTTCCCTGAGCCTCAGTTTTCCCATCTCTAAAGTGGGAATAATAAGAGCTTTCCCAGGGGATCTCAGAACTAATGTGAGGCCAGCGGGAATTTGGAGGGCTCTTGTTCTTGAGGGGACCAAAATGCTTAAAAACACAGTCCCTAACAAATATGGTTCCGATGTAGTTAGGCAGAACAGATACATATGAGCTGGGCAACCCCCTAAAGTAAAGTATACCTTCTGGAATCTAGTTCTAGAATGTGACATGGTAACGTATGAGGCAGGGAGTGTACGCAAAAGGGGTTCACGATCACCTTATAAACAGGAGACATTTAGTTCACTTGAAAGCTATCAGATTGTTGTTGTGAGGTTCAGGCCACTATCTGTGGCTGAGACAAAGTGACAGGGACCCCAGGTTGTCCAGGTTTAGATACTGCCCTTGCTTTGCGGCACTGAGACTGAAGTTGGGGGCCATGAGCCTGTGCACATCACGGTGATGGAAGATGTTTGGTTTGATTTGCTTGGAAGCCACAACTCACATTTATTGAATGTCTGCCATGGCAAGGAGGTTGTACGATGGCCCTGGTATTAATATTTGATGATCTCCTGATCCAAGAGTAATTTAAGGCACTTCTATCATGCATATGGAAACTTGCTCTCTAACTTACAGGGCTCGACCCCACAGCCTGATGTCAGTCTCAGTTTTGCAGCTTGCCTTCATCACATGGATATAATCGACTCCAGGGATGTAATCTTAGAAGTTTTCCTCAGTGATTACTGGCTTGGGGGCAGCAGAAATGGCTCCAGTATCTCCATTTGGGTTCTTGGATTAAGAAAACAAGCCATTCCATCACTCCCAAACTCCCAGCTCATGGCATTAGTGAGTACGCAGCTTGATAACCTTCCCTCCACTGCCAGGAAAGTGGTCCCATGAGCAGGGGAATTCAGATTAATAATTAGAAGGGCTAACATTTATTGAATATTACCATTAGGCAGGCACTGTACTAAGCAATTACATGAATTATCACTCTTACTTTCCACAGTAAACCTTAAGAGGGGGGAGCTGTTTTATATCTGCCGTGGAGATGAAGAAACTAGAACTAACCATGTGTTTATTACCATACTGCTGGCAAGCAAGAGGGCTGGGACTTGATTTCAAGCAGCCGCCCTACAGCATGAGTTGTGAGCACTCCTCTGTATTGACTTGTCACTCCTTCCCCATGTATGTGCTTGCTGGGATGCCTTGTCACCCTGGTTAACAACCATATTTTCCATGTTGCCAAGATGATGGGGACCTGATACACTGAGACGCACCTGAGCAAAAAAGAACAAAGCCTTGGGCTGTGGCTTTCTGTGTGGTAGTCCGTGACATGCTGGCAGCAGAAAGACAGCGGGAATGTAGACAGATGTGAGATGATCCATCCTTAAGGAAATTCTCCAAGTACAGAACTTGAAAAGTCAGAAGCATCCTTAGAGAGCAACTAGTCCAACCCCTTCATCTTACAGATAAGGAAATAGAGGCTCAGACAGGTGCCCACAGTCATGGAGCTGGTGTGGAAATCACAGCTCCCCTTTCTCTCCCCCTTTTCCTTTCTCCTCTCATTAGTTTTGAATACAAAAGGATATTCAGTGAAAATGTTTCCTTTACACCCCTTCCCCTACCCAAGCCATCACACTAGCCTGCTCAAAGGCAAATTCTTTTTAAAAAATTTTTAATTAATTAATTAGTTAACTGGTTTATTTATTTAAATTTAATTAAGGTACACTGTATTATTAGTTTCAGCAGTAAAGGTCAGTGATTCATCAAGTTGCCTGTAACACCCAGTGCTCATTACTTCAAGTGCCCTCCTTCATGCCCATCCCCCAGTCACCCCATTCTTCCACCCTGCCCCCCTCCCCTCCAGCAACCCTCAGTTTGTTTCCTAGAGTTCAGAGCCTCTTATGGTTTGCCTCCCTCTCTGTTTTCCTCTTATTTTATTTTTCCTTCCCTTCCCCTATGTTCACCTGTTTTGTTCCCAATGGCAAATTCTATTAGCAGGAGTACTGTATTCTTTTAGAGATATTCTCTGCATACCAAAAATAAACTTTTGTTTTGTTTTTTTTTACACAAAAGTGGTAGCATTATGTACACTGGCAGGTGTACAGGTCGGAGGTTGCTCCATTATTATAACATATAGAACTTCCTCACTTTTTTTCTTTCACAAATTTGACAGCTTTATTGAGATATAATTTCCATAATATAAAATTCATACATTTCTAAGCGTCAATGTGATGAATTTTAGAAAATTTATATAGTTGTATAATCATTACTAAACCCCACTTTTGGAATAATTTCATTACTTCCAGAAAGTTCCATGATGTTCATTTGCAGTCACTTCCAGCTTCCACTTCTAGCCCCTGTCCGCCACTCAGCTACTCTAGATTTTTTTGTTTTTCAAAATTTCAAATAAATGAAATCATTCAATGTTTGTTCTACATCTGGCTCCTTAAATACTATTCTGTCTGGCTTCTTTTCCTTAGCAAGCAGTTTTTGAGACTCACCACGTCATCGCACAACGCAGTAGTCCCTTTTCATGGCTGGGAGGTACCCCACTGCACAATGCAGTAGTCCCTTTTCATGGCTGGGAGGTACCCATTCCTGGACTTTATTCTATTCATTCTTTTTTTGGGCCGCATAATACTCCATTCCATAGCCATACTGTGCTTAATTTAATCAGTCCCTAACTAATGGACAATTATGCTTCTTACACTCCTTTCTCCCTATTTCAAATAATGCTGTGGCAAATATATTGCTTTGTAGGAATGTCTTTTTGCATCTTATACATATATTGCAGGGTTAATTCCAAGAGAAGTCAGTTTTACATTTTGATAGACATTACCAAATTGCTCCCTACAGTAAGTTTTACTAGCTTACTATTGCATCAGATGAATGACAATACTCTCCAGATCCCCAGAAACAAATATGCTAACAAATGTTTCATCTTTTGTTTCATCAAGCAGGTAAAAAATAGTATCTCATAGTTTTAATTTGTATTTTCTTATTAGGAAATAGGATAAATATCTTTTGTTCATAACTTTTAGAGCCAACTATATTTCATTTAATGTGAAATGTAGTTCCTGTCATTTGCCCATTTCTTGTGATATTAAGTTCCTTGTGATACACATTGTATGTTTCCCCCAGTTTTGTGTTTGTCTTTTGACCTTGTTAATTGAGTTTTAGCCCTATAGAAGCCCTTTATTTTAAGTGATAAAATGTATAATAAATGTTAAGGCTTCTTGGTAAAACCGGATTTTCGCTACTCTGAGATTCACAAAATGAATCTCTCATTTTTTCTTATTTTTAATGTTCTAATTTTTGATTCAGCATTCCCCTCTGATACGCAATGCTGTTTTTGTCATATACTGAATTTCCATATGCATTCTGGTGTACTGATCTGCCATCTATCCATGTGTTAATAAGCACACTCAGTCCTCTATTCTCTGACTACTTCTGTCCTGTGTTACTTGTATCTTCAAATTGACAGTTAGTGAATGAAAGCCTTTATGAATTGCTTGCAATAACACTTACGTCCTTTCTTACCTTCTCTCCTGCTGTTACTAGCTAACAAAATTCAAGCTCTTTTTAACATCCCTATAAGGAAAATATTATTAGGATAGTAAGTCTCCTTGGAAATATAGGTGATTAATAATCAGATAACTACATTTTTGAGTCAAATAAATAAATTGGTACTAATCTATGGTTTCCTTCTAGAACAACCAATGATTTGGGATAGGCTGCGTCTCTCTGTGTGTATGTTTACACACATGTGTGTAATGCTCTGTGCCATAAACAGAAGAAATAGCACTTTAGTACATAAACCAAACCCCCCACCCCACCCCACCCAAAATCCATAGTGGTCGAGAAAACAAGTCTGTCACTTTATGTCCTAATCATTCTGCGGTGGGAAATGCTCATGGTTCAGGTCCTTCCAAGCTTCATGGATTAATATGTGATGCCAAAATTCCTCTCCTAGAAGGGTCAGAAGGAGCACAAAGGAGCCAGTGTAAGCCATTGTAAAGAGTGAGGGGTCTGAGCCCTTAGAGGTTGTAAAGACGCACTAGATAGGATTTCCTTCTTCAAAATGACATAGTATTGGGCTGTACCTTCTTGTTCCCAAACTGGGCTTTCCACTCCTCTCCAGCATGGCTGCTCAAACCTGGGGCCTGGGCTGCAGTCAGGAGATAAGAACTCTCCCCCTGGGGACCTAGACAGAGCCAGAGATGGGTCTTTGTGCCGAGTTGGGACTGGGTAGCAGGAACACTGTGGACAAAGTTGGAGGAACCACTGACTTGCTCGCTGCATTTCTAGCTGTCTCCTGAGCGTTGGAAAAGACAGTGCTCGGAGTAGTCCCTCCTTGCTCACCTCTCTGAAAAAACGTGGTAGGAGGAGGGATTCTGCACATACCTAGGAGTAACTGTGTGGAACTTTTTGAACATTCCTTACCCTAAAAGTTCAAGGTCTAGATTTTCAGGAAGCCCATCTTGATGGATTAAGTATTGATCTCATTAGCACCTTAAAAGTGTTTTATATATATATATATAAATATATATATTTATATATATATATTTAGTATATATATATTTAGTATATTTAGTATATGTATTTATATATTTTTACTATATAATTATATATATTAAAACATATATATATATAATATATATATATGGGATAATGCTGGAAGATCTCTTTCTTTCTTGACTGAAAAAATCCTTCAGTGGAGGGGTTTTGCTGGGGGAGAGAGGATCCACTGTGCTGTGGGGAAGAAAACTGCCTGAGCTAGAAAAACAGCCAGAAACAAAGTGGTGGTGTACTGCGGTGGGTGTTCCATAAAACAGAGCTGAAAAACGTGAAGTTCTCCGTCTCCCTGCACTTCCTGTGGAAGAAGGCCAGAGGGCCTTGATTAAGGGGGAGAAGCCACCATCTCCATCCAAGCAGAGGCCTGGACGAAGCAAACCAGAGGCTATTCCGGTCCTCTCCCTCACTCTCTTCCGGTCCTGCTTCCTTTCCCCACCCCTCCAACAATACCCCCTCTTGATTTCTGTTCCAAGACAGAACGGTGAGTCCCAATGAAAAGGAAACTTTTAAGGATTCTTTCCATGCAGTTTTCTAACTGGGCAGAGTGAGGTGTGTGTGTTGGCATCTGCTCCTTGGCAGTGATGCTGGAGACCCCTGAGGCCCCTATCCTTTTCCCTGAGGCAGACTCAAGGCAGGTAGCAGGGTTTCTTGTCCCCATTCTCCAGCAGTCAATGGAAGAAGCTGGTGGAACACCTCTTCTTCCTGGAAGGACTCTGAGCTTACTCTCTCTGGTATGGTTTCTTTAAAATTTTTTTTTTCAAGCTGCTGAAAAGCTGCATATCTTCAGGGGTTGATGTCACCCCAAATGCTTGTCACTACCCCTCATGGGACTTCCTTATCCTGAGCTAGTAGCTTATGGAATAGGCAGACCCTTGGCCCCCTCCCCAGCTTCATTAGATCTGGGGAAGGCCTAGAAATCTGTGCCAGGTGATTCTGATGTTGGACCTCAGAACCCACTTGAAAAACAATACCCCAGACCTTTCTCTCTGAGATTATCAGGGTCCCTTGGTGTGGAACTGACCTGTTTGGTGAGAACCATAAAATCATGCCTAATGTAGCTGAGAGCTGAATAGACTCAAGGCTTGTCCAATAACCACTGTAATCACTCTCCAAGAGGGAGTTCTGTTGTCTCAGATAAAGTCAAGGTTAACAAATGGCTTTGTAACTCTTTTGAATAGGGACCTACATTTTGAAATCACTCCATATACAACAGGGCAAAACCCTAAGGTAGTGCTGCTCAAACTTGAATGTGTATCTTAATCCCATGGAGGTCATGTTAAGATACTGATTCTGATTCAGGAGGTCTAGGACGGAGCTGGAGGTTGTGCTTTTCTAACAGACTCCTGGGCGATGCCATGCTATTGATCCTTGGACTACATCTGAGGAGCACTACCTTCAGGGATACTTAATTTTTTGAAAATATTATTAGCTGCATATAACTTTTTCTCCTTAATGAGAAACCCGACACAAGCCACATTAATTTAGTGACCTTGAGTAAATAATTTACTTTCTCTAGTTTTATCTGTTAAACAAGGTGGCTGTCTTTCGTCATTTCTGAATTGAGAGCAAGAAAGCACTAACTTCTTAGAATGGGAAGGCGAAGTGAAATGATGTATATACAGTTCTTAGCAGGCTGTAACTTGGAAATTACTCCTCTCTAACTGTTGCCATTGGTGGTGGTGGTGGTGCTGCTGCTCATTCTGCCATTTTAGATCAGTGGCCATCATAGAATGAGGTCTAAGTGAGGCCATAACATATTACAGGAAAATAGCATGGGTCAAAATTGCCTTTGTGTGCTCTGGTCCTTGGCTTTATCAGTGTAAACAGAAAGAGCTTTTTCAGTTTCTACTGCAAATGACAGAAACCTTGGACCCCATGAACCCCTTGTTGTTGTTATATTTATATTATATTTACCACTTTAAATTGGCCAGTAAAGTACAGATCTGCCTCTGTCCTATGTTTGTCCATTTGATCGTCTCTACTGCCTACTTATATAAGGGAAAGGGTGTTGTGCACCACAAAGAGATCACATTTCCCTCCCTGAATTCACCCCTTCATGTTTGTGTAAACTCAGCCCGAGTGACATCCCTTTACTTGAATTTACAACCTTGCCTATAAAAAAAAGCAGAGAGCCCTGAGCATTTCCTACAAGGCTGAATTCTGGCTCCTAGCTCTTCCACCCAAGGAAAAACAAACGATCTTTCTCTCTTTCTCCAAAAACAATTTGCTAACCCATCATCTGCCCAGAAAACAAATGGAAAATAAAATGCGACTGACAGTCTTTGTGGATCTGAGAAATGTTGATCTCCCACGAGCGAGTAGGTGGGGTCCTTGCCTAGATGACACATTAATACACATAAGTATAGCAGCACCACGCACATAATGGTGGAACAAGCCATAATTGCAGTCAATTGAGGTGGGGAAGAAATATGTCAGGCTGGCAGTTTGCCATCGCCTAGACCCTAAAAAAGTTTGATGCACTCGTTTTACTTACTAGCTACTGCATTTGGCTCTACGGCCCATTTAAGTATTAAGTTATCTATTCTACAAATATTTATTGTGCAGCTGTTAGATGCCATGTGCTTTTCTAGGCCCTGAGCACATCGCAGTGAACAGATGAGGTCCCTGTCCTCATGATGCCTATTTTCTAGTGAACTCCTATATTACACGTATTTCCTGATGAAGACTTGTTCTTATTCCTTTATCTGGATGTCTTTGTTTTTCTCCAAAAGTATTTGTTATTTGAATGGTCAAAAGGGAGCAGCCATTATTAGGCTAGCTGCTTCTAAGAGTGCTGTTGTGTCTCTCTTGTCTCTCTGTTCCTATCAGATGGAGACCTGCGTCCCTTGCTATTGCACTTAATTAGGTATAAACTTTGAGAAAAAAAATTGAGTGATTTAGGTAGAAACAAAATCAAGAAAATCAGAACAACTTTTCTTTAAGTTGCAGGCTTTCCTTATAATTAAAGCTTGAGTGCGCTGGTTTTTCAAACACCAGTATCATTCTTTTGCCTTTCCGTGTCACCACTAACGTAGAGACGAGGATCTGATGTCTGAAATAAGCTCGGCAAGCACACACTGTCAAAATGTAAAAACAAATCAAAAAGTCTATGAGATTGAAACTAGGAATAATTTTTAAAACTTGAATAGAAAAATTTAGTGTCTGTTTTTCTTGACTAAATAAACAATGCATGCTCACTGTAAGAGGAAAATATTATAGAAATGCATAAATTAAAAAGTGCTATGCATGCAACATTACAATATTTATACACCTAAGCAATTGCTCTTTTTGTGATTTATATATGGTCGTAGAACTCTGATTAGTCTCATCAGATTGTTTGGCTAGCATATTTCTTACTTTATAAGACTAACAGCTTCTAGAATTACAACTGATGAATTGAAAAGTAATTTCTGGAGAGAATATGCAATGCTGAATAGGAATTCCACTTAAAAAGACAGTTCTTAAAACATACATTTTTATTTAAGGTCAATGCAGTCCTGGAGAAAACAGAACAAGACCCTTATCGTTTGATTAGAAAATCATAGGATGTCAGTATCAGACTCTCACAGATTACCCACTGCAATGGGCCGGGGAGAAGAGTGTAAACAAGCACCCATGTGAATTCTGATGCACAGTGAACCCACACAGACCTCCCCGAGGATCACCGATTTGGTTTGACTCCATCATTTTGGAGACAAGAAAACTGAGGTCCAAGCAAGTAAAGAAACCTTCCAGGTCCCACATACAGGGAATGGTGGAGGTCAGACGAGACCAGAACCCAAGTGCTATGACTCCTAGTCTGCTCTTTGTTCTGTTACGCTGAAGTCACATTAGAAGGTAACTTTGGCACAGTATGTAGAACAACCCAACCTCAGGTGGCTCTCCAAAGATTATGTTGTTCACACAAGTCTTTACTGTATCAGAAATCCAACAATCTCAAAGTTTCGTGTTGCAAGTGACAGATTTCTGGTCGTTGTTGTGGTTTTACGTTTTCTTTGGGAAAGTAGAGAGGGAAGTTTAACCAAGACCTAAGCTAAAGTATCGTTATTACTTGACAAATTAATCAGCATGTATGTTTTAAAGTTTAAAGTGAGAGAAAAACAGCAGTTGGATGAACCACACCCCCCACCCACCTCCAGCCACCTACACACACTATGGTGATAATGGTGCTTATTATCCACGTGAAGTTAAGTAGCTCTTTACAAAAATGTTTAGGGAGAGAGATCACCATGGGTGCCGCCCTCAATAGGGAGACAACATGTCATTTCAAGTCCTCTCTCTCTGGCTGAGTCATGGTACTGCCATGATGGTCTCCAAAAAAACGTGTCTCCAGCCCTCCATGGCCAGGGAAAAGGTCACCAACCACACAGAGCTCAGCGGTTTGGGGAAGTAGGTGAAAGGGAGAATGGAACATCTACAGTATAATTGCAGTCTCTTCGAACACTCATCTAAGCTGAAAACTTTTATTCCAGAACAACCTTTCCCCTACATCGAGCTCTGTTGAACACAGCCGGCATTTTAATGAGGTTAAATCTGGTGTTTCTGCCGTGAGCGGAAATGAACATCAAAACATTCAGCTCTGTCTTCCTTTATCTTACAAGAATTTGGGGTTTAGGATACCTTCACTAAATGTGGGCCCAACTCTAAAGCTGGAGGAGGAATTTTGTTCTGATAGACCCTTGGCACAGTATTGACCAAAGATAATGAAGACAAATTATGGAAGAAGTGTTCTATTCACCACATTGAAAAAAATACAGTACCCTTAAGTAATATATGAAAATTTTAAAAAATTACAGCTGGTATTGATTGACTCCTGCTACTTGCCATGCATTGTCCATAATTGCCACGGTTGATTGCATTACATACATAATCTTATTTAATCCTCACAAGTCTATTACATGGATGCAGGTTTATACTTAAGGAAACTGAGGCTTAGGAGGGTGAACAACATGTCCTAAGGCCGGCCCATACTCAGCAAGTGACAAAGCTGGAATTCAAACCCAAATTTGTAGGACAACAAAGTCTGTGCTTTTTGTGCTCTAATTTGATTCACATTGCAGCACGAAAACCTGCAGGACACATCCTAACATAATTTAACACTTATTTGACAAATTTGTAATTAGAGGCACAGTTTTGACCCAAATAAATTAATGAAATCTTCTTTGCATCAAATTCTGAATCATTCCGAGCAGGAGTTCCCCTGATGATATCACAAAAGAGCCTCTGATGACCCCAAAGAAGAATCACACAGTGGAAGTTTCCATAAGTGCCAACTCCCTGGAGTTGAGTGGAGACCAATTGGTAGCAACTAGACTAAATGGCTTTTCTCTTTAGGTAGATGAATATTTTCCCCAGCATCATACTAATATTCTCATTGGGCTGGCTGAACAACTTAAATGGAAATAATCCATATTTTTTTCTTCTAAAGAAAACATATCCCGAGCGCCTTAATCTCGGGCCACAGTGAAGACGCATGCTAGAAGTGTGGCTGTTTTCTGCACCATTGGCATCATACCCACCTTTTACCTTACTTGTCTTCAGACAAGGGTGACCCTGTGACCCATTTTTTGGTCATACTGATTTGCATCTGATGCTTTTATTCAATAACCAAACTGCAGAACATTCTATGTTGTTCTAATTAAGAACAAAATTAAGTCTGTTATCAAGAAAAAATGAAACCGAAAGAAGCGAGTCAAAATCACAACCCAGAGTTTTCTACTGGGGTCACAGTTGCTAATAAAAGATGCAAAATGCCCAAATCGGTCAGTCCTGGCTAGCCTTTGACCCAAAGATCTATGAAATGGGGTGGCTGGAAGCCCATTTCAAGTGTTATTAGAATAATTTTGCATCCTCAAGCAGGCAAATGCTAATCATGCTTGTTTTACATTGCTCATTTTACAGTGCTCATAAGGAAAACCTCTTGAAAAAAGGAGAAGAAAAAAGAAATCTGACTAATGGAACAAAACGTCCATTACAGCCTGGTGGCAGCACATCTTCTCAGTCTCATTAAGATGATGGCTCAGTTTTGAGTAAAGATTAATTAGTTGGTTGTGGTTCATATACAATCTGGCCAAATTAATTTATAAATGAGAGACTAGTTGTTTTTATCATACTCTTCACTTTCTAGGTTACTTCTTTCCCTAAGTTTTATAGAAACGAATATTATAAAAAACTGCATGATCTTTGTCTTTGACCCACTCAACACCTTCTGAATTAAATGGCTAATATTAGCAATTATACGTAGTCATTCCAAGTGACCTTGCTGGCCTATTTTTGACAGTGTGCTCTTGACCCCCTCGTGGCTTGCCATGATGAGTTCTTGGTAACATTATCCTTTCTGACAAGTTTAAGTGAAGCAAGCTAGACTTTTAAAAACTAGCTGTCTGCATAAGCTTGACCAGTTTGCTCTGTTCTCTCTGGTGCTTGGAAAACTAGGAGCTGGGTGAGTATTTTTCGATTGCGTCTGTAGCTTAGTTTTTCGCTCCTCCTGTCAGAAGAGATCAATCTTAATCCTATTCTAGCCGCACGCTGTTTTCCAAAACTAAAGCTATATGCCCCCAAATCTTTGCCTCCTTTCATGTGGCAGGTGACATCTTCCATTTACAGGGGTGATAAATTTACACTCAATCCACATGTGGAAACTGAACACATAAGCATGCAGTACAATTCAAAGTGACCTTCTTTTCTTTTTCCTCCAGCCTCAGTGATGCAGAATAACAGTTCTAACTTAACATCCTTTTTGGGGGAAGGGTGGTCTTGAATGGAAAGAAAAGAACAAGAGAAGGCCACCCTCAATCCAGACAACAAGTAACAAAAGCCCTAGCGCAAACCACAGTTCTTAGCAGACACCCTCCAAAGTTTCCCGGGACATAGCACTGAGGAACACCGAACCCTTCAGTAAGACACATCACACACTCCAGTGACTCTAGGCTAACCCAGCCACGCTATCTGTACCAAAAATCAGATTTAACACACTGTCTTCCTTAGCCCCAGTGCAATTTTATATCCAGTTCTGCCGGCCTCAGCTCTGCAAAGCATCAGTATCCTCTTAAAAAAAAAAGTATAAGCTTAAATCCTGGGCCATCCATCAGTCATACCCTTTGATTAAGGATTATACCCAGCAAGGTATTTTCTGTTGGAGGTGCCCACGGCAGTATCCATCCCAGGGACATTGAAATGGAAGTAGAAATGATTGCATGGGTAACTTACCAGCTCCTGAGTCTGAATGGCTGCAGCAGCCCCAGTGCTTTACCTGATCCCTTGCTCTCTTTGTCTCTCTCCCTCTCTCTCTCCCTCTTTCTCTTGTGTACAGATTGCAGGGAACTTAAAGAACTCGCAGGGACAATGTTTCAAATGACTTAAGAAAGAGAACAGGAACAATACTTCGTTCTCTTTTTCTCAGATGAGTACCTTCGGGAAGAAGGAAGGAAGGGAGGGGAGAGGGAGGAAGTCAACAACCCTTTGCTTTCCTGAAAAAAAATAAGGAAACAGAAGATAGACATCTCATTTTCTCTTAAACAAAATGTTGGAAGGGGCAAAAAAAAAAAAAAATCTTTGAAAAAAGGAATTCCTCAAATATGCTCCTCCCCACCTCATCCCACCCCCTCAACCCCAAGAGGTTTAAAGAGATGAAAAGCCTTACTGGCCTGTCCTGTCCAAACAAATGGTGTTCCAGAAAGGCAGGCTCTCCTGAGCTTGTAGCCTCTGGTATCTGGTTTGCAGAACTGACACAGCCAAAATGGAACAAATCATTTCACGTTGCCTCTGAGCAAAGGCACTGTTGGTCAGTTGTGTTACCCGAGGCAAACCTGCAGCCAGTGAGGCTGGGCAGGGTGCCGGTCAGTCAGGACATCTGGCTCTTCTTGGGCTCTTTGAAACACCAGCATTGCTGCCATTTTGTAGCCCAACTGCCAATCCTTAGACTTCTTCCAGGAACAGAGCAGATTCATGCACTGGTCCCTGAGCTCTCTGCAGCCAACACCAAGTTAAGCTTCCATCTGTGTTGATAGGTTCAAAAAGAGAACAAAACAAAACCAAAAAGCCACCTGCCCATACTGCCACTGGACATAGTTAGCTCATGTTGGATTTTGTCACCTCTGGAAAGACTGAAAGGCGATTTCTCATTTGTTTTCAAAAGACAGTGAAGCAGCCTAGGTCTTGGATAAGCCGGCCAGTTGTTGAAGAGGGAAGGGGAGGCTGACTAGAAGGAGCGAGGACATGGAGGGAATATCCTTTAACAAGCGAGAGGTGCGTGGTAGTTCAGTGGGTCGGTGTGAGCTCGGGTTAGGGGAGTGGCGCTCTAATGGTGTTGTGTATCTTGTACCTTTCATTCATCTGATTAAGACCATTTTCACCGCAAACGGGAACCAGCAGTTATGTGGACCTTCGTGGCAGCAGAAGAAAAACCAGCTTCAAGGAACTTCCTTATTTCACTCAGTTGTGAAAAAAATGGGGTGGAGAGTCACACCTGATCACAAGGACCAATTGAGGTGAATTCAGGGAAAGGGGGATTCGGATTCAGTGTCTCCGAAAGACTTTGATTGGGTTCGGTGGTGAATAAGGTTACTCTTTTGCAGTTTTCTTCCCCCATTAATTTATCTGTCTATTTATCCATCCATCCTTCCATCTATCTGAATATGTGTGTTACTCAGTAGGTTTATTTGAGCCAGAACAGTCTTCTTTCTTGTAACGCTGATGGCACCTCTCCTGGCACAACATAGGGATTTCTGGCCTGGGTACCCCAGCCCCAAACGCACATGAGAAAACTCACACCCAGAGAAGAGTCTGTCCCACTTGCCCGAGGTCACACACATCAGGGGCAAAACCCAAAACACTCCTCTGTCTCCTGACTCAGCTCTAGAGCCCTGGGCCCCCTGCTGGCCTTCCTCTGCACCCTGCCTTTGCAGAAAGGGGAAAGAAAATCACAGTGAGAGTCTGAGAAAGCAAAAGAGGAGCATGAGAGCATGGAACAGAGAAGGGAGAGGTGCGGAGAGTTTTTACAGGACTGGCAGACTTGGGGGCAGACGTTGGAGCCCTTGTGAGGGTCAGGAAGCTCTGTGCCAGGATGTGCACTAGAAAGTGGAAGTAGGTGGGGGTGAGGTGAGGGTGAGTGGGGAGAAGTAGGCAGAGGCTGGGCTGGGTTTCTGTGGCATCAGTCAGCAGAGGCAGTGAGGGCACTTGCAGGAATAAGGGAGCTCAGGCTACAGAGCCCTGGCAGGAGTGAAGATGTGTCTGATCACCTGAAGAGCCAGGGACAGCAACAGGCCCCCTTTCCTTATTGTTCTTCCTCCTGTGGCCTCAGGCAAGGCCAGGGCTGAGCCCCAGGAGCCCAGTCAGAGGCCAGAGGATTTCCCTTTTAAGTCTGCAGAATGTGGGAACTGTCACGTTGAGGCCTGTTGTTTTCTGCGGGCCAGCTGACCCGCCCAGAGACAGGCTGGCCTGGCCGGGGCCATGTGCCATCCCAGCGGCACGGCTGTGCTGCAACGGAGCGGCATCTGGTCCAGACCTGGCCACGTCACCTCTGGAAAACTCGTGTTTTCAAAATGTCTGAATATGCCTGCCACAGTTTCTGAAAAGGAATTCTCAACCTTGCCCGTGCCAAGCCCATCCACGCACAGGCCTCGTAACCCAGCCTGAGAGGCTCACAGGAAAGGCTTCTCCCTCCCTCCCTGCCAGGCACATCAAGAGTCCTCCTGTGGTACTTGGAACATCCCCACCACGTGACTAGAAGCTGAAACTCCTGGGTCCCTCCCATCAGGTCTCATAGGAGACATTTCTAACCAGGCCACTCAAGCTGGTGAAGCTTCCTGCCCCGCTGTCTCATGGCTTCTTCGGGTTTTGACTGAAAGTGAAGGAATGGATGCGCGAACCCCAGACCACTGAGGGAACACGTGTGTAGAAATGGCTCTGCCACTCAGCTCTCAGGTAAGCCCCACATGGCACTGGATACTGTGGAGATTGTTTGAGTAGAAAGAGGACTGCGAGACCCTATGACAGGATCAGAGGACAAGAAGAAAAACCAAGATGTAAAATTCAGTGAGGCCAAGACAGTGACCCAAGACTCAGAACCAGCACAACAGAAACATGAGCTCTACGCAAAATGCTTCCCAATTTGCAAGCATCCTCTTTGGTACTTCTCCAGGCTTCTGGTTATCCAGAACTCTGAGGCTATCTGTTGACCCCAGGACTAACTTGACCCCAGTCATGGAAGGTGAGGAAATGAAGGTGGACTGAAATATAGTATATGGTCAGAACAGTGCACAAAACATAAGTGTATGTCAGTAAACTTTCGCAAAATGAACATATCTGAGTAACAGAAACGGAAGGAACTCTCCCCCTGACCCCCGCCCTGTGGCATTCCAGCCACTACCTCCCTTCAGTGGTCACATGGTCCTGACATCTCATACCTGGTATAGATGTGATTCACCTGGTTTTGAATTTACATAACAGATGATATCAGATTGTAGCTTTGTTTTGGGTTTCCCTCCCCCAGTATTTGTGACTTTCACCCCTATTGTAGAGTGCAGGTGTGGCTCATTCGTTCATGTTTTTAGAGAGTATTTTATTTTGTGACAATACCACAATTAATACATCCACTCTACTGCAGATGGGCATTTGGGTTGTTTCTAGTTTGGTACCATTACAAGTGGGCTGCCAGGAATTCCTGTCCTTGCCAGATGTCTTTTAAAATGTCTGGGGACGCCTGGGTGGCTCAGTTGGTTAAGCAGCTGCCTTCGGCTCAGGTCATGATCCCAGCGTCCTGGGATCGAGTCCCACATCAAGCTCCTTGCTTGTCAGGGAGCCTGCTTCTCCCTCTGCCTCTGCCTACCACTCTGTCTGCCTGTGCTCACTCTCTCTCTCTCTCTATAACAAATAAATAAATAAAATCTTTAAAATGTCTGATCCACGAGTCACCTCTCTCTAGGACGATTGTCCATAAGCGATTCACAACATTTTTGCTTGATTTTGTTTTGTTTTCTTTTGTTTGTTTGGTTTTGGTTTTTGGCATTTGCTTCCTCTCACATGAGATGCATGGCATAGTTTGTTTGTTTGTTTGTTTAATTCAAATGGATTCAGTTTGAGGAGGTGATGCCTTTGGAGATACTGGCAGAGTGCCTGAGCAGCTCTGGAAGGGCTTGTGAACCGGAGCTCTGACTTCCTCCTGCAGCCTGGAGATGATGCTCTGAGTCAGGCTCCACTGACTCCCCCTCTCCCTTCCATATTCCCCATCTCGGCTTTGTATGGACATGCTAAGTTTCATCATATCAGTGCATAGAAGAGAGGGCTTAGTCCAGGGCCTGAAACTGCCTTCACGCTTCCTTTGTATCTTTGATTCATTCTCTTCATCTTGCCAAGCCCCAACATCCTCCAAGTCTCAAGTCTCAAAACATGAGAACATTCATTTCTTTCTTTCTTTTTAGTTTTTTTTTCCTGCATAAAAAATGATATGAAGGATATATTTAAACAAGTTATTGAAGGAAGTCTTTTTTATACTTCTAGTTTCCTCATCTGACAAAGGGGAGATAATAATGTAATACCTAGTTTTCACAGTATTAGGAGTAGAGAAGAGAAGTAGTTAACATCTTTCACATACTCACCAGGCACCAGGCCCTGTTCTAATAAACATGCTACACGTCATAACTCAGTCATCACATTGCCCTATGAAGTAGGTGCTTTTACTGTCTTTTCCCTTGTCTTTCTTGATAGATGAGGAAACAGGCATGGAGAAGTTCTCCTACCCCCCCACCCAACATCACATGATAAGTAAGATTTCAAACCCAGGGAATTGGACCTTGAACCCCAATTCTAATTTGCCCTGCCCTCTAAACGAACACTTCCTATCACATCGTAAAATCTCAGTGAATGGCCCTTCAGATTGGAGAGTAACATGCTTAATGACATTACAGGTAAAAATGTGTGGCACAGAGGCTCCTTCTGCAGTCATTTAGTGAGCGTGTCTTACAGACCAGAAGACCCCATGCTAGATGTGGTTCCTGTGCTTCTGGATTTCACAGCCTGGTAGAGGAGAAACACAGCAAACAAACTGAACAGGTTGTACCTGAATGCATAAATAATTACGGTTGTGGTCAGTCCTCTGAAGAAGAAATAGAGGAGTTAAGAGAGCTTGAAGTCCGGTACTAAATCTGGGCAAATGGTCAGGGAAGGTTCTCGTAAGAAAATGACATGTAAATTGAGACCTGAAGATTGAGCAGGTGTATGCCAGACAGAGACGGGGCAGCAGCAGCTTATGTAGGGGGCAGCCCAGTAGGTCTGAGTTTGGATTCTGGACCTGATGCTAAGATGGATGGGATATCACTGAAGATTTTACAAAGAGGAATGACATCATCAGACTTGCATTTCAGAAAGCCTATTGTGGTCACTGTGCAAAGGATGGATTTTAGAGGGGCAAGAGTGTGAGCAGATGAACAGTTGTAAAGTCTCGTCTAAATTTGTGCCATTAAGAGCCTATCCGGAAATGCCGGTGGGCTTGGCAATGCCTGGAGAGGTCATGGGATGATAAGATGTGAGAGCTATGCTGATATGTTGTATGACAAGAGGATGTTGGAAAATGAATATTGACAGTACCTGGCACACAGACAGCTGACTTATGAAAGATTCATACTCCTGAATGGCAACACCTTCAACCATGTTCCCACCTTCATCCTCAATTTCCAGGAGCCTCTAAAGCTGAGGACCTACCTGCCTTGCTCCAGCCCAACCTCCTGGTCTGCTTGTCTTGGTGTCACTGGCCTAAGGGGAATCCCCTGCCTAAATTTCTTAACATTCACCTCAAAATGTTCCTTCTCCTCTAGCGTATACCCAGTGCTGTCACTGAAAACTAGTGGCTTCAGACCTGGCCCAGAGGGGCTGCGTTTGAGGGATGGAGTAGAAGAACTCAGTGTTTGAACTGCTAGGGTTGGGGAAAATGTGCTCTAGGCATTCCATGTTAGAATCCGGGCTGAAGTTTTCTAAGGAAGTCTGTTATAGGTGACAGATGGGTAGCATTAGGATTTATTTCTGGCATATAATGGGTCTTATGGTCTGGTCTGTGGACTTAACACATGTGCTATCTATGGGAAAGTACATTCTGAGCTCCAGAAGCCTGATACAAGCAAATGGACATTGTTAATTTAAGGAATGGCAGTAGTTGTGTTAAAAACAAACTGTGGGTTCATTATTTTGCTAGAGATAGACAAGCCTTCTCCTCCAGTATTCATTTCCACAATTCTGTAAAGCTCATTCCTTCAGCCTTCCTCCAAAGGGGTCACAGAGGCCTTTTTCTCCACATCCAGGTTCTCTCCAGGCATCCTAAAATTGTACGTGGCTTGGCACTCAATGGACAAGAAATAACTCTATTTATATTTATAAATTGAATTAAATATGATAAAGCTGGCTTAACAATTCTATATCAACTTTCATGGCTCGCAGGCCCTTCTTTAGGTTGTAACTTCCACAGTCCTAGGAAAAGCACTGAGCTTTGATATATGTTGGCTGATTCATGGTCCCCTCAGTGGTGGCTGATTGTGCTCAGGGCTCTAGGTCCTCAGGACCAAATTCTGTATAGGAATAGCCACCAAGTACTCTAAGACTATATTGACTAATGCCCAGATCTCTGGTTACCCTTGTCATCTCTACAGCCCTACATAGATAAGATCCAAGGGTTGCTGCTATTCTATGAAAAACTACACCCTGACTCACTTCCTGATCTTCTGGGATCCAGCTCATACTGGTGGTCAGGCTTTTCTCTCCCTCAATGCCATTGCTGCACCTTTCAGCCTCCCTGGACCTAGACCAGTGATAAACCTAAATATTAAATGAACCACAGATCAGTGCCCCCTGCATAATACAAGAGGGTGTGGTAGGGAGCATGGCAAATTGAAGGGTCCACATCCCATCTAAAGTGTTTTGTGACCATGTGAGAATGTAGGTCTATTGGGACGGGATCACCTTATTTAAAGAAAAAAATCTAAATTTTGATGTGGAATCTCTTGGTTTTAAGATTTTAGAACTGAAAACATTGTTTTTAAAAGATAGTAAGGAATTATTAATTTGAGGGGGATGATAATGGTATGGTGGTTTTGCTTTTAAAATTTATAGGGAAGTATTAGCAGATGAAACTCCTGATTTGTTTTAAGATTCTACAAAAAAATAAATTTTATATGAGAAAGGAAACTAAATTTGATGGTCTTAAAATATATCTATGATATGCTCCTTTTTAAGAGAAGATGGAGCCTAATTTTCCACCGTGGGAGATCTGATCACTTGGACTTAGTGGATTTGTTTCTAAAAACAGAGTAAGGCAGATGTGCTGGGGAAGGACTTAGAAGACCTGTCATAAAAGGCATTAAGGTTTCCTCTCCATTCACTCTCTTAGATTGCTCTCTCTGGGGAAAGCAGTCTAGCTGCTCTGTCATAAGGACACTTAAGTAACCTGTGGAAAGGGGCACACAAAGAGAAACTGAGGCCTCCTCTAACAGCCCTGTGCATGCCCCATTCTGATAGTGACTCATCCAGCCCAGTCAAGCCTTTGGATACCCCATTCTGATGGCAGACTCGTGAGATCTCCTGAGCCAAATCACCCAGCTAAGTTCTTCCTGATGCCTGGCCCATAGAATCTGTGAAATAATTAATATCTGTGCTTTTGAAGCCACTAGGTTTGGGGGAAATTTGTAATACCCTGAAAGGTAATAAATACGTTAACACCAGAGAAGTTAGTTTATTTTGGCCTCAAATTTTCAAACCCCAAATCCCAAGTGGGAATATTTGCTGACGGCAATCATGGTTTGACTTTGAAACTCAACAGGGCTATTAGCTGCCACATCCATAGCCACCCCTTCACCAAACAAAGGGGTTCGGCTTTAAAGTATTCATACTTTTCTGCATTCTGCCTGGAATACTGGAGAGTGACCGCTGGTGTGGATATAACAGACTGTAAGAGTTTAGCTGGCCATCTGTACCATTGATTTGTTTCTTTATTTCTCTCTTACATTTGTCAATGAGTGGAGATGATGCTGTCTGGGACAAATCTCTTTTTAGGTGTGTTTCTTCTTTTTTTAAATAGATTTCAAATTGCCAGCAGTTGGAAGATCAGCAGCTAATTTGTTATATAATGGCAAAATCTCCGCTTAAGGTTGTGAGTGTTTGATGAATATCAGTTAAGGCTTTGAAAGCTAGATATGGGAAATATTTTATTGGGGGGGAAATATTTTATTTAAAAAAAATTAACAGAACTAGTTTATCAAAAACAATCTTATTTAGAGACGAGTACAAACAACAGATTACAAATTTTATGGGAACCCAAACTTTCTGAGTTCCTTCTTGTATCACTAGCGTCTAGAAGTCACCTGGAACATAGAAATCACTCCATATGCATTTGTTGAATGAATGAATGAGACAAAAGAGAAGGGCTCCACTGGAGGGGCCATTAGGCATTCTCCTCCACCCTTCCTTCCCCCATCCCCTCTCAAATGTCATCATCCCCAAGACAGGAGGAAGCTAAGATTCCTTGAGAAACATGGTTTTAAAGGCAAGGTCCAGGGACACCTGGGTGGCTCAGTTGGTTAAGTGTCTGCCTAAGGCTCAGGTCATGATCCCAGTGTCCTGGGACTGAGTTCTGCATCAGGGTCTCTGCTCAGCGGGAAGTCTGCTTCTCCCTCACCCTCTACTCCTCCCCGCCTTTGGTGCCCTCATTCTCTCTTGCTCTCTCTCCCAAATAAGTAAAATCTTCTAAAAAATGTATCTATAAATGAATGAATGAATGAATGAATGAATGTGTGCATGCATGCATGCATGCAAGGACCAGGAAGAACCCCTTTGGGATTAGACATGAAGAGATCTGGTTCCCCATCCTTCCACTTACTGGCCATGAGGCCTGGCAGTAGGCTTCACTGCTCTTCTTTGGTCCTGATTTCTTCACTTTTTCTCTTTTTTAAAGATTTTATTTATTTCAGAGAGAGTACACAAGGGGGGTAAGGAGAGGAAGAGAGAATTTCTCAAGCTACTCTGACCCGGTGCTGAGCATACTGAGTGAGAAGCCCGACACGGGCTCTGTAACAGGACCCAAAATCCTGACCCAGGTGGAAACCAAGAGTCTGATGCTCAACTAACTGAGCCACCCAGGCGCCCTGGTCCTGGTTTGTTCTTCTGCAAAATGAGAAAGAAGTTTCCAGGCTTAATTCCAGAAGTGTCATGAGTTTTTCCAGGCTTCCCCTTCTTTTAACACTCACCCCAAAGGAGGCAAATCACCACTTGTGGGGTGCTTTGAAGCTGACAAACCGGAGGCCTGAGAGGGATGTGAGCAGAGGCGCACAGCTAGCAGAGGACCTGATATGGCTGTCGTTCAAAGCAGCTGTCAGTTAATAGAAGGCAGCCTGCACAAAGGAGACTGTCAAAAATAATGAGGGAAGTGAAAAGAAAAGGAAAGACAAGAGAAGAGAGGAAAGGAGAGGAGAGGAGAAGAGAGGAGAGGGAACGAACGTGCAGGGCAGAGCTTGGGGTCACTTGTGTTTCCTCTGGTCCCATCTCCACCCAGTCCTCAAACAACCCCCTTCTGCCTCCTCCAAAAGAAAAGTTAAAAGCTTTCTTTTAGAAAAAGGGTAGTTTGCTTAGACTGCTGCTGTTTACCTTTGGTAGGATAGCCATTGGTGGTGAGTTCAAACACAGGAAAAGGCCTCTGCTCACAGGAAGGGCTGCAGACAGGCCTGGAAGACTTGCCGAGATGCTGGGAGGTTACACCTTTCCCATCAGTGTGTAGCCGTGGGACTTGACACTGGGCACTTGCCTCCACATCAGGCAACCAAACTGTACCAATTGCTCGGACTGCTCTACTCCTCCCTTCCCTCAGGAATATTGATCCTAGAGCATAAAGATGGTGAGGGAATGATGGGTGGGTGGAGAAGGAAGGGGGGACAAACAGAGGAAAAGAGGTTTATATCACAAACAAGCCATAACCTCATTTCTAGTCTAGCATGGAAACATAATTACAAGCAACAAACTTTGGGTTTACATTTGGGAGTTATATTTATTTGTTTTTAGTCACTAAAATCTTTCTCCATGAACTAAAGATACCACATCTGCCAAAAAGAGTTAAGAACCCTTCCCTGGAAAACTGATCTGTCTACAGCTACTTCTAGAACTCTGTGATGAATTCATGAAAGGGAAGGGAAAGAATGATCTGCCTTCTTATTTTTCAAAACACTTGTTCATGAGACCTACCCACCCTCAGAAGGGTTAGATCACAATGTAAGGGAAGAAAATCACACCGAGGAAGCAAATGCAGGCAAATAATCAAAATCTTCTGGGACTTCCCCATCTCCCCCAAATTTCTTTCATCTAATTCTACTTCAGAAATTCCCCCTGGCTCCAAGAAGCCCTAGACTTTCTGGTCAGGCCATTCGCAAGCTTACCATGAGGATCTCACTTCTCTCTTTCCCTGATTTTAGAATTATTTGTGTCTTTGCCTTCAGTGAGCCTGTATCATCCTGTTTCCCCTGGGAGACTTGCCCAACCAAAAGGGAAGTAAAGGGTTGTTAATGTCCTCTCCAGCCAGCCATCTCTGTTTTATATGACACTCCTTGTCAGTGAACTCCTGGCATACCTGATGTGCTACGGAGTGAAAAGCAGCAACATCTCTAATGAAAAATTTTCCCCAGTACTCCAAGCTCACTAAATTTTGGTGGCAATATTTCACTTGATGCAGAATGAGTTTATAGAAGTCCTTCGGTTTTTTAATCCTTCAAATTTTTCTCATCAAATTTCATTTTTAGCTGTTTGACACTCATATGCCTGTGCTTGTGTATGTGTTTAAATCTGTTTTGTGTGGGTTTGCTCTCTTTTCCAAATCTGTAAATTCAAATCTTTCTCCTAATTGACATGTTTTTCATCTATTTAAAAAAAAAAAATTATTTATTTATTTATTTGACAGAGAGAGATCACAAGTAGGCAGAGAGGCAAGCAGAGAGAGAGGAAGGGAAGCAGGCTCCCTGCTGAGCAGAGAGCCTGATGTGGGGCTCGATCCAGGACTCTGGGATCATGACCTGAGCTGAAGGCAGAGGCTTTAACCACTGAGCCACCCAGGTGCCCCTATTCTTTTTTTGAATAGCCTTTGCTGCCTCCTTTTTTCTCTTTTCTCCTTCAGTGACTCCAATTGCACATATATTAGACCTTTTGATATTGTCCACAGGTCTCTGGGAATTTGCTCGTTTTTTAAAAAAAATCTCTCTTCTCTCTGTTCTTCATTTCTACCATTGTTTGAACTATTTTAAAGTATACTAATTTTTGTTCTGTTCTCTCTATTTTACTGTTAAGCCCAACCAGTAGATTTTTTTTTTAAGATTTCATTTATTTATTTGACACAGAGAGAGAAAGATCACAAGTAGGCAGAGAAGCAGGCAGAGAGAGGGGGAAGCAAGCTCCCTGCTGAGCAGAGAGCCCAAAATGGGGCTCGATCCCAGGACCCTGAGATCATGACCTGAGCTCAAGGCAGAGGCTTAACCCACTGAGCCACTCAGGCGCCCCAGATTCTCTTTGATGTTGTAGTTTTCAGTTCTAGAATTTTCATTTGGTTCTTTTTTTTTTTTTTTTCAAAAAATCATTTTTTAAACTCTCTTCCTGATCTATTACTATGCTTATATGTGAAACAGCTATATGAAGAATGGTGGGATAGTTTTCTTAGTCTTATTTTATAACCAAGGAAACTAGAATTTAAACAGATATTATCAAGATTGGAGAGGCAGCCATAAATAGAGCCAAGGTATATAATATATAGTATATAAAATGGTGGAGGAAGATGGAGAAAGGAACAGGGGAAATTAAGAAGTGTGGGAATGAGGTAGAGTTTATAGTTTCAAGTAGGATGCCTGGGGAAGGCCTCAGTGAGAAGGTGAGAACAGAGAAAACATCTGAAAGAGGCAAGGGAAGGGGTAGAGGCTTTTATTCAGTGGGAGAGTAAGTGCTTTTAGTAGGATATATTATGTATGTATGTTATATATGATCCTTAGATCTTCCATTATGTTTTTACAAGTTCGTGGGCCATCAGTTTATCATACTAAAGTCCAAAGGCCAGAATTAATCATGACTTAAAAATGTCTTATGATCTATTTTGTATCATACCAGCTAGGGTTCTTTGAAAGGATGGATCTGATGAGTGCTCGATAACAATATTGGTTCTGTTAGATAAATTACATTCTTGACGTATGCAAAGTATTTTATAGGGACTAACAAATTGATAAAGTAGAAATAAAGGACTATGAAAAATTTCCTTTCCTCTAATGACTAAATTGTAACTTCTTTTTTTTTTTCTTTAAGCTTTTTAATTTAAACATATAATGTAACCCCACCACCCTCTCCTAACCCCTCCCCCCCCCCACCCCTCAGTTTGTTTTATGACATTAAGAGTCTCTTTTGGTTTGTCTCCCTCCCGATCCCATCTTGTTTCATTTTTTCTTTTCCTACCACCTTAACCTCCACCCCCATTGCATCTCCACTTCCTCATATCAGGGAGATCATGTGATAGTTGCCTTTCTCCAGTTGACTTATTTCACTAAGCATAATATGCTCTAGTTCCATCCATGTCGTCGCAAATGGTAAGATTTCATTTCTTTTGATGGCTGCATAGTATTCCATTGTATATATATACCACCTCTTCTTTATCCATTCATCTGTTGATGGACATCTAGGTTCGTTCCATAACTTGGCTGTTGTGGACATTGCTGCTATAAACATTCGGGTACACGTGCCCCTTCGGATGACTACGTTTGTATCTTTAGGGTAAATACCCAGTAGTGCAATTGCTGGGTCATAAGGTAGCTCTATTTTCAATTTTTTGAGGAACCTCCATGCTGTTTTCCAGAGTGGTTGCACCAGCTTGCATTCCCACCAACAGTGTAGGAGGGTTCCCCTTTCTCCACATCCTCACCAGCATCTGTCATTTCCTGACTTGTTCATTTTAGCCATTCTGACTGGTGTGAGGTGGTATCTCATTGTGGTTTTGATTTGTATTTCCCTGATGCCCAGTGATGTGGAGCACTTTTTCATGTGTCTGTTGGCCATCTGGATGTCTTCTTTGCAGAAATGTCTGTTCATGTTCTCTGCCCATTTCTTGATTGGATTATTTGTTCTTTGGGTGTTGAGTTTGCTAAGCTCTTTATAGATTTTGGATACTAGCCCTTTATCTGATATGTCATTTGCAAATATCTTCTCCCATTCTGTCAGTTGTCTTTTGGTTTTGTTGACTGTTTCCTTTGCTGTGCAAAAGCTTTTGATCTTGATGAAGTCCCAATAGTTCATTTTTCCCTTGCTTCCCTTGCCTTTGGCATTGTTCCTAGGAAGAAGTTGCTGCAGCTGAGGTCGAAGAGGTTGCTGCCTGTGTTCTCCTCAAGGATTTTGATGGATTCCTTTCTCACGTTGAGGTCCTTCATCCATTTTGAGTCTATTTTCATGTGTGGTGTAAGGAAATGGTCCAATTTCATTTTTCTGCATGCGGCTGTCCAATTTTCCCAACACCATTTTTTTTTAAAGATTTTATTTATTTATTTGACAGACAGAGATCACAAGTAGGCAGAGAGGCAGGCAGAGAGAGAGGGGAGAAGCAGGCTCCCTGCTGAGCAGAGAGCCCGATGTGGGGCTTGATTCCAGGACCCTGGGACCATGACCTGAGCCGAAAGCAGAGGCTTTAACTCACTGAGCCACCCAGGTGCCCCCCAACACCATTTGTTGAAGAGGCTTTTTTCCATTGGATATTCTTTCCTGCTTTGTCAAAGATTATTTGACCATAGAGTTGAGGGTCTATTTCTGGGCTCTCTATTCTGTTCCATTGATCTATGTGTCTGCTTTTGTGCCAGTACCATACTGTCTTGATGATGACAGCTTTGTAATAGAGCTTGAAGTCTGGAATTGTGATGCCCCCAACTTTGGCTTTCTTTTTCAATATTCCTTTGGCTATTTGAGGTCTTTTCTGGTTCCATATAAATTTTAGGATTATTTGTTCCATTTCTTTGAAAAAATTGGATGGGATTTTGATAGGTATTGCATTAAATGTGTATATAGCTTTAGGTAGCATAGACATTTTCACAATATTTATTCTTCCAATCCATGAGCATGGAACATTTTTCCATTTCTTTGTGTCTTCCTCAATTTCTTTCATGAGTAC
>RCUC01109879.1:0-15098 GCA_003697995.1 Taxidea taxus jeffersonii
GACCTGAGCTGAAGAAAAGAGTTGGACATCTAATTGAGCCACCCAGGTGCCCCTCTAATTAAGTTATTTTAATTTCAGTATAGTTAACATAGAGTATTGTATTAATTTTAGGTGTACAATATAGTGATTCAACAATTCTATACATCACTCAGTTCTCATAAGTGGTAACTCCATTTTTTTTTAAAGATTTTATTTATTTATTTGACAGACAGAGATCACAAGTAGGCAGAGAGGCAGGCAGAGAGAGAGGGAGAAGCAGGCTTCCCGCTGAGCAGAGAGCCCGATGCGGGGCTCGATTCCAGGACCCTGGGATCATGACCTGAGCCGAAGGCAGAGGCTTTAACCCACTGAGCCACCCAGGCGCCCCCTCCATTTGGTTTTGAATGCAGACTAAGATTCCTTTGGTCCAGGTCTGTAACCTCTCTGGGGAGAAAGTGCGTGGTAGCAGCTGGACAAGTATAAAGTGAAATCATCAGAGGGTGCAAGAGAGAAAGGAGGGAAGGGAAAAACTAAAATGCCAGTGAGAAGTGATGGGGGAGGAAGGTCTAACTGATGGAGAGATCCATACCCATTGAGTTATTTATTTTATTTTATTTTTTAAAAAAGATTTTATTTATTTATTTGTTAGAGAGAGAGAGAGAGCACAAGCAGACAGAGTGGTAGGCAGAGGCAGAGGGAGAAGCAGGCTCCCTGCCGAGCAAGGAGCCCGATGTGGGACTCGATCCCAGGATGCTGGGATCATGACCTGAGCCAAAGGCAGCTGCTTAACCAACTGAGCCACCCAGGTGTCCCATTTTATTTTATTTAAAAAAAAATTTTTTTTTTTAAGATTTTATTTATTTGACAGAGACAGAGATCACAAGTAGGCAGAGAGGCAGGCAGAGAGAGGACGAAGCAGGCTCCCTGCTGAGCAGAGAGCCTGATGCGGGCCTCGATCCCAGGACCCTGAGATCATGACCTGAGCTGAAGGCAGAGGCTTTAACCCACTGAGCCACCCAGGCGCCCTCATTTTATTTTATTTTTAAAAGGATTTATCCACTCATCTTAAAGAGAGTGCAAGCAGGGGGAGGGGCAATGGGGACCCTGAGATCACAACCCAAACTGAAATCAAGATTTTTTTAAAAGATTTTATTTATTTAGGGGCACCTGGGTGGCTCAGTGGGTTGGGACCCTGCCTTCAGTTCAGGTCATGATCTCAGGGTCCTGGGATCTAGCCCCGCATTGGGCTCTCTGCTCAGCGGGGAACCTGCTTCCTTCTCTCTCTCTGCCTACTTGTGATCTCTGTCTATCAAGTAAATAAAAAAAAATTAAATTAAAAAAAGATTTTATTTATTTATTTGACAGACAGAGATCACAAGTAGGCAGAGGCAGGCAGAGAGAGAGAGGAGGAAGCAGGCTTCCCGCTGAGCAGAGAGCCTGATGCGGGGCTCAATCCTAGGACCCTGAGATTATGACCTGAGCCAAAGGCAGAGGCTTAACCCACTGAACCACCCAGGCACCCCTGAAATCAAGATTCTGATTCTCAATTGACTGAGCCATTTTATTTTATTTATTTGAGGGAGAGAGAGCATGAGCAGGGGAGAGGAGCAGAGGGAGAGGGAGAAGAAGATTCCCTGCTTAGCAGGGAGCTCAACATGGAGCTTGATCCCTGGACCCTGAGATCATGACCTGAGCCAAAGGTAGATGCTTAACCAACTGAGCCACCCAAGCAATCCAGCCACCTAACTTCTATTTATATACTTATATATATATTATATATATACTTATACTTATATTCAGTTTCTGTTTCTAGTTGATTCCTAGTTAGTTATTAAACTATGTGGAAATAATGCAATAGTTTTCAGTAATAAATCTATTATTTGTAGCTCCTTAGGTGATGTCACCAACTTCCTTAAGGGTGGGGAGCCTGTGTTATTGTATGTGTCCAGTGTCTGGTACATTGTGCCAGTCACTAAATGGTAAATGAGTAAGTATCCCGTTCCAAAATTTGAATGAGGTAAGTTGAGATAACTAAGGAGCTGCTCTGTTGGCTGTCAGTGCTGTTACCTCTTGTTACTTGTATGTAAGCCAAATGAAAATAAGCAGAAGGGGAATGGTGGACAGAGGATCTCAGGCCCTGAATTTTTAAATGTTGGCACCATGAACATTTTGTTGTTGGTTTGTGGGCAGTGGAATCAGCAGAACAGGGTGCAGGGCCAAGAAAAGAATGAAGTGGACTCATTTACTTATCTCCGGCATGCTGAGTCCTTTCTAGGTGGCTGAGCTCCTGGGTCAAGTGCTATTCCTACCTCTGCTGAGGTGGACAATAAGGACCACATTGAAACTCCCTGGGAGGGGTGTCTGGGTGGCTCAGTGGGTTAAGCCTCTGCCTTCGGCTCAGGCCATGGTCTCAGGGTCCTGGAATCGAGCCCTACATCGGGCTCCCTGCTCAGCACCCCCCCCCCTGCCTCTCTACCTCCTTGTGAGCTCTCTCTGCCAAATAAATAAATAAAATCTTTAAAAGAAAGAAAGAAGGAAAGTAAGTCAGTCAGTCCCTGGGAGACAACCTACACAAAAAAAAGCTAAGTGCTGGGGCACCTTGGTGGCTCAGTGGGTTAAAACCTCTGCCTTCAGCTCAGGTCATGATCTCAGGGTCCTGGGATCAAGCCCCACATCAGGCTTTCTGCTCAGTGAGCAGCCTGCTTCCTCTTCTCTCTCTCTCTCTCTGCCTGTCTCTCTGCCTACTTGTGATCTCTGTCTGTCAAATAAATAAATAAAATCTTAAAAAAAAAAAAAAAACCTAAGTGCTGAGAACGAGATCTCTTTACCTGCCCTTGGAAGGTCCTTGGCAGGGAGAGTGTAGCCAGGAGGATAGATGAAGAGCAACAACAACTCCCAAGTTTCAGGCCTTCCTCACCTCTTTCCACCAATGTTTTGGCAATATTCCAAAAAGGCTTGTAACTTTAATTATTTGCAAATGGAACTCCTGCAGTCAATGTCTATGGTAGGGGAAGAAAAAGTATTTTTCCATCTACCCTCCTAGGTTCTCAGGTTGGGAACCTGTGATTCAGAGTGCAAAAGGCAGACTAACAAGTAAATATATGTACTTTTGAGAGAGCATGAGCAGGGGTTGGGGGTGGGGAGTAGAGCGAGACTGAGAATCTCAAGCAGACTCCCTGCTGAGCGCAGAGCCTGATATGGTGTTTGATTTCATGATCCTGAGATCATGACCTGAGCTGAAATCAAGAGCCTGACCCTGAACTGACTGAGCCACCCAGGCACGCCTAGACTAACAAGTATATCAACCGGCATATCACAGAATTACATAGGAGCCCTCTGAGATGAGTAACTCAAAGTAGTGGTTAGAACTCAGGCTTCTATGGGGTGCCCAGCTAGTTCAGTTGGTAGAGCATGTGACTCCTGATCTCAGGGTTGTGATTTTGAGCCTCATGTTGGGTGAAAAGATTATTAAAGAAGAAGAAGAAGGAGAAGAAGAGGAGGAGGAAGAAGAAGGAGGAGGAGAGGGAGGAGAACTCGGGCTTCTGTAGCATCTTAACAAAAGAATAACACGTTTTTAGACATGTGATGAGACAAAGGAAAAGGAGTTTCTAGGGGAGCAGATTATGGGAAAATAAATATATGCAGAAAATGAATGGAAGACAAGGGCTATATATTTTTTTAATATATAGTTTTTTCTTCCCTATGTAATCACTTTACTTATTTATTTATTTTTTAAGTAATCTCTACACCTAACAACACCTAACATGGGGCTTGAACTCACAACCCCAAGATGGAGTTGCATGCTTTACTGACTAAGCAGCCAGGAGCCCCGATAATGGCTACTTTGCGAGGGTTGTTATGTAGGTTCTTCTGGTGCCGTCTCTGGGCTAAAGGTCTAGAGGTGTCACCAGTGATTAACTATTGTCCTTCTCCTGGTGGGAGAGACAACTTTACAAATTGATATCCTGCTTTTAGGTCGATAGGGGAAGGGCAGAGAGCTTTTCTTGTATCTATTTCTTAATTACCTTCAGCTCAAAATTACCAATATGTCTAAGTGGCATCTTTTGGGGTGGCATGTTCTGACATGCTTCAATGTCTTTTTTTTTTTTTTTTTTTTTTGGAGAGGAGTACTCCATGAAGCACAGGTTGAAATCCTTAAGGATGTCCAGGCTGAGAAAGGTGGCATTAGCAGTAGATTGGGGCATTTGGAAGTTTGATTCCCCACGATGGGTGTAGAGATTACTTAAAAAAAATAAAAATCTTAAGAATATCCATCATAGATTAAAAAAAGATGTGAGAAAGATGCATACTCTTTAGAGCTTGAGATAAGCCAATTTAGGTGAAAAGTGGTCATCTTCTATTTTCCCTATATGGAGCTGCAAATTTGGGAATCACAGAAGTGATGTAGCTGAAGTTGTTCCACAGGGAGCAACAATCTGGTTGGAGGGCAGGAGCTTGGAGCTGTATTTGCTTAGTGCTTTTCAGCATAATAGTTAACCTAGAGTCCAAATAGTGCCAGGCATTGTCCTAAATGCTTTATTTATTTAGAAAGATTTTATTTATTTGGTTGTCAGAGAGAGAATGAGAGCACCAGCAGGGGGAGCTGCAGGCAGAGGGAGAAGCAGGCTTCCCGCTGAGCAAGGAGCCTGATGCAGGACTCCATCCCAGGCATCTGGGATCATGATCTGAGCCTAAGGCAGACACTTCACTGACTGAGCCACCGAGGCATCCCTGTTCTAAATGCTTTAAGGCATGAACTCATTTAATCCTTACATCTAAGAGGGGACACTCTTATTATCTGTATTTTCAGATGAGGAATTGAGGCAGGCGGAGGTTCAATGTTCTGCCCAGGGTCCTACACTTGTATGTAAGTGGTGCCAGAATGTCAGCTGCATAGACAGGCTCCAGAGTCTGAATTGGAAAGAACACTGTACCAAGATTGCAGAAGCTGTATGGAAAGACCTATAGGAAGGCTTTCCTAAACCTCCCCAGTGCTGTCCCTCTATAAAACTCTGGAATGCTTTCTGGTCCTTTGGTGAATAGAGAACCCATGTTGGGAGGCACCACCTCCCAGGTTCACAAACTCACTTGGGACCTGAGGCACCACTTGCCAGAATTCGGTGTGAGTGTTGTGCCTGGGGGAGTACAGTCTGGAGCTCCAGCGTGTGGCTCCCACCAGTGCCTTCAAATCCCAGGCCGGATTGGAGATTTCAAGAAAGCATTCCTTATGGATGCTGGGAAATTTCCCTGTTCACTGAAAAACTTTTTAATCCTGAGACAGGGCCTGATGCTGTCACCTTCGGCCTTGGGCATGTGGGATTGAGGAGGGGAAAAAAAAAAAGAAGAGTGGATCATGGTGGGAGCAGGTGCCGACAACCTCTAGCCCCCAACGTTAGTGTAGAGCTAAGTTCTAGGTGCTCTATAGGTTGCTCCCTGACATAGTCTGGCTGGTTGTGCACCGTCCAGATTCCTCTGTGGAAGTTCTAGCCCCTAAAGGGGATGGTATGAAGGAGCGGGGCCTTTGGGAGGAGCTTGTGGCTTGAGTGTGGAGCCTCTAGAATCAGTGCTTTATCAGAGATGTGCCAGAGAACTCCCTACCCCTTCTGCCATGTGAGGACCCAGCAAGAAACCTGTATTCTGGGGGTGCCTGGCTGGTTCAGTCAAAAGAGCCTGTGACTCTTGATCTCTGAGTTGTGAGTTCGAGCCCCACACTGGGTATAAGGATTACTTAAAAAAAGAGTCTGTGTTCTGGAAGAGGGCCTTTGCTAATTCCATCGGCATCCTCATCCCAGACTTCCAGCCTCTAGAACTGTGAGCAGTAAATTTCTGTTGTTTACAAGCCACCCAACCTATGTTCTGTGGTTACGGCAGCCTAATAGATGAAGACATCCTCTAATATTTTAACCAACTGAGCCACCCAGGCGTCCCGACATCCTCTAATATTTTAAAGAGTCTATAGCAAAAGGACAAAACTGCAGGTAGATTTGTGAAATAAGGTTGGTAAAGAAGGTGAACCCAATTTCTGGCAAGACAAAGGAAAATTCCCGTACTTTTCCCAGTCTGGAACTTAGTGACAGAGGCCCTGCTTGCTTGCTGTCTTTTTGTTGTTGTTGTTAAACTAGGGAACCCAGCGTGGAGCCCAGCAGAGCAGAACTCACAACCCTGAGATCAAGACTTGAGCTGAGATCAAGGGTAGGATGCTTAACCAGCTGAGCCACCCGGGCACCACAAATTTTATTTTATTATTAACTGCTTGCTGTCTTAAATTGAATGCTGCCTCCCTGCCAAATCCCTGAAAATCACCGTCCACAAAGCAAAGCAGGGTTGATTATCTCCTGTAGTTGGGGGGAGAACAACATTGAGAAAGTAGAGTCTCTGTGGGGACAGGCAAAGGTAAGGTGTTGAGAGTTTTGAAGTCTTTTTTTTTTTTTTAAGATATTATTTATTTGATAGAGAGAGAGAAAAAGAGAACACAAGCAGGGGGAGTGGGAGAGGGAGAAGCAGACTCTCCGAGAGCAGAAAGCCCTACATGGGACTGATCCCAGGACCTGATCATGACCCAAGCCCAAGGCAGATGCTTAACAACTGAGTCTCCCAGGCGCTCCTGGAGTCTGGTTTAAACTAAGTCATTGTGGTGGGGCCTCTGCAGCATGATAACTAAAGAAAAGCAGGTAGGGGAGAGTTTCCTAACTACCGTTGTTTGATGAGCCATTTTACTCTAATGAGGCTTAGTTGGGATGTCTCATTACCTGCAGCTTCATCTTCTGGGCAGAGTTCTGTAGGGCACTCAGGTCTGATAATGCAGACTTTGTAGTCAAGTCACCTAACATAGACAGTAAATGGTGTGGGTATGATATAGGTTTTGAGTATAGCTGAGGTTCAGTGGGGTGAGGTCTGGAGCCCACTGCCAAGAAAGAATTCTTGAGACATCTTTGGTGCAAAATGGTGGTTTATTAAAGCAGGGGACAGGACCCCTGGGCAGAAGAGCTGCTGCCCCGGGATTGTGAGGGGTCACTGATTATATACTTGGGAGTTGGGGGTGAGGAAAAAGGGAGGTTTTCAAAAGATTTTTTGTATACTTAAGAGGACCTACAAGATGTTGAAGGCCTTGAACTGTCAAGGCTGTTCTTCCCTCTAGGAGAGCATTAACCTGAAGACGGTTGGGAGTTTCCTTCTGGAAATTATGTTATTGATAAGAATGCTTTTTTTTCTGGGATGGCTGGGTGGCTCAGTTGGTTAAGCGGCTGCCTTTGGCTCAGGTCATGGTCCCGGCGTCCTGGGATCGAGTCCCACATCGGGCTCCTTGCTTGGCAGGGAGCCTGCTTCTCCCTCTGCCTCTGCTGCCTCTCTGTCTGCCTGTGCTCGTTCGCTCTCTCTCCCTCTCTGACAAATAAATAAATAAAATCTTAAAAAAAAAAAAGAATGCTTTTTTCTTGTAAATCACGAAGACATTTTGTAAACCGAGGGAGACTCTTGTCTTGCTGGACTGTGATCTCTGTAAGTGAACCATTTATTTTTCTTCCCTTAGCGTTTGGGCAGCGGAGAGTGACTGAGGAATGTCACCTGGGAGTTTGGGTGTGGGATTCTCTGGGTGTCAGCTTGGGCTCTGTCCTCAGCTTGCCTTCTGCATCAATAGGTGCAGACTGGCTTAGTACTCAACTCAAAAAATTTGGAGTGTGGCACGAGCTGCAGCCCAAAGGAAACGGACTGGGATGCAGGCTTATTAGGGAAGAAAGGACAGGAAATTTAATAGGTAAGGATAAGTGCAAGGACAGGTATCTGTGCAGAAAGGGTACTTTCCTGCAACTGGGTGCCGCCACCAGGGAGGAGCTAGACCCTTCTGGCAAGGCGCTTCCTTAGCGACGCTAAGTTACAGGCAGGGTTTGCGGGAGATAAGCCTGAGGGGATAAAAATAGTTCATCTCACCCATCAGCCGACAAAAGTTAAAATGTTTGTGTAGGGGAGGAAAAGAATTTTCCTTTACCCTTCTAGGTTCTTGGCAGAGACCCCCTTTTAAGAGAGAACAGTTTAACAGGCGAAGAACTTGTATACCTTCTGTGTGCATGAGATACCCAGCAAAACCGAGTAACTTCCCCAAATGAGCTGAGTCATCATCTTAAATACTTTCTGGCTAAAGACAAAGATGTTGGTTGGGGGGGAGCAGTTAAGGAAACTTTTCAGGTAAGCAAGATAAACCAGGGTAAGGAGGTTATGCAGATTTAAGTTTTGACTTTCTCCAAAGATAAAAGTTTCTAGCGATTAGGTCACTCCCCTCATCCTGGTGCAGTGAAGGAGACACTCTTACACATGGAGATTTCCCTTGTAAATACAAATATCTTTTACAAAGGGTCACACCTACCTATTTTTCAGAGCTTTTCCTGCAGACTGCGTTTCCTTAAAACATCCCGCTCAAGATCATCCTTATGCCAAGGAGGCGTTTTTGGCGGTGACATTCTGCTTCCCTTCACGGGACATGCTCGATTTGGCAAGGCTGTGGGGAAAGAAGTACTGGACTTGTTGGTGGGAATACAGAAAGGTGTAACTGACGAGGAGCAATGTGGCAGCGTCTTAACAAAACAACGAAACAACGTATACATTGAACGTTTAACCTGGCAACCTTATGTCTAGGAATTGATCCTGAAGCTTGAGCTCTTAACAATGCAAAAATACATGTACACAAAGTTATTTAACCGCAGCATTATTTGTAATTGCAATATATTGGAAACTACCCCCCAAAGTTCAAATATGTAAGCATTTGGTTCAATTACCTATGATACATTCACACAATGAGATCCAATGCAACTGTAAAAAAAAAAAATAATGAAGATTTTGAAGGGGAGCAAAATATCCCACCCCAAAGTATGTCTCCGGCACACTGGTTTTTTTTAAGTGGTTATTTTTAAGGAATTGCAGGCGGAGGAGAAGCTGTGAAAACTGAGAAGTGACCCTTTTGTAAGGGGTATTTGCATTTACAAGGGAAATCTCCATTTGTAAGGGTGTCTCAGGGGCTTGTACCCGGAAGGGGGAGTGACCTAATCTCTAGAAATTTCTGAACGGAGAAGGCCAGCAAGGTGAATTTGCATGACAACCTTAGTCTTGTTTACTGTGCTTCTCTAGGTCGCTGCGGTAACAGACTTCTCAACCCCAACAGCTTTTTCCTTTAAGGTGATTTTCCTGGGTGTTCCCTTGTGTACAGGAAGTATATGCCATTAAACTTCTGCTTGATTTTTTTCCCTGTTAATCTGTTTTACATCAGTTTAATTTTTAGAACAAAGAACCTAGAAGAGAATCAGGAAAAAAAATTTCCTCTTTGGCAATTTGTCTTAACTGATTTGAAGTATTTTCCAGGATATATTTGCTAAATGAAAAAAAAAAAGCAAAGCTACCTTTGTGGTAAGAAAAGGAGATAAAGTAAGAATGCATACTGTATTATTATTATTTTTTTAAGATTTTATTTATTTATTTGACAGACAGAGATCACAAGTAGGCAGAGAGGCAGGCAGAGAGAGACGGGAGGCCTTGCTTAGCAAGGAGCCCTCTGTGGGACTGTGGGACTGGATTCTCAGATCCTGACCTGAGCAGAGGCAGACACTTGACTGACTGAGCCACCCAGGTGCCCCTCAACTGGGTAAATTTTAAAGACCTAATGGGTTTTATTAATCAATTCATGAATAGGTAGCATCACTTCTCGCAAGTAGAGAGGGGCTCTACTTGCAAGGGCTGCAGAAACGGAAAGGTTTTTAAAGGTAGAGAGGGCATGGGAAAAAGGCAATTATTAACAAAGAACCTATTATTTTAGGCAAGGTAGTCTCCTAAGAGTGGTAGGGGGCCATCAGTAAAATTCCTAGTGCTGACCCGGAAGTCCTTTGTTGACTGGTTAAAGGTTAGATTTCTGGGGGTAGTTGAAACATCTGTTAGCTTAGGCAGTGAGTTTTGGTCTACTGACTTGGGGCCTTAACCTAAGTGACACCATTTGGTTTTCTTTTTAACAGAACCATGTTAATGTTTTGCAGATAAAAAAATAACTCAGCGAGGGCTCCGAGGTGGCTCAATCAGTTAAGAGTCTGCTTTCAGCTCAGGTCATGATGCCAGGGTCCTGGGATGAGTCCTGCATCCCGCTCTCCACTCAGCAGGGCGTCTGCTTCTCCCTCTGCCTTTCACCCTACTCGTGCTCTTTTCCTCTCTCTTGCTCAAATAAATAAGTAAAATCTTAAAATAAATAAATAAATCAGTGTGAAAGAATCGGAATTAATGGGAGTGCTTGCCAAGAGACTCCTGTAGCTGTGGGAAGGAGCTGAGCGTTGGTCACGATTGGGCTAGGATAGCCTGGAAACCACACTCAAGAGACAAACACAGCGCGGCAAAGGTCTCAAGTCCGGGCTGCACATTTTGGGGGAAGGTACTTCTAGAGACTGCTGAATGTGCTGCGTGAGGGGTCCAACCTAACAACCACTAAGTGATTGATTAAAGGGAGAAGTCTCTGAAAGCAGGAAATTAGAAAGTAAGGCGTGTCGGATGGCAAAAATGAACACAGTTTTGTAATGAATTTCAAGTCCCTTATTTCACTAGAAAGCAATCCATGGGTTGGGGAGTATCTCACGGTTGTCTGGTCAAAGAGAGAGTCTTCACCACCTGGCTCTTGTGGGCAGTGCGGTGGCAGAGCCCCAGAGCACGCGTGTGGTGGGTGGACGATAACAGGATTCATGGCCCCATTGGCATCAGCAACCAGCCAAAAGCAAGCACTGCTCTGGAGGCCTTGGTTGCCAGCCACCAGGATACAGAGGAACAGGGCTTGGAGGGAGGCTGGGGGGGAAAGCAATACACTCAGGAAACAGGAAACATATTGGGACTTCTGCTACCCAAATTCTTGCAGCTAGGTAAGAAAAAATTGTGAAGTATTCTGAAATGGTGAATATCCCATATTCTGAAATGGTGAAATGGGAGCATCCCTCCCAGTGGAGTATCAGGATTGTCTAGACTAGAGGACCCTTTTGGGAGTTCCGGATTCTGACAAGTGTGTATTCCTCATTATCTCTGACTGTTTTGCAAGTCTGTAGGGAAAAGAGTTAACTCGGAGGAAGTCTGATGTTGATGCGAGGGTCCAAGAAAGGCAGATGGTTTTTATCTGGTACTGATCTGATTGGGTTTGCCTCTGTAGAAAGGAGGTGATGTCCATAAATTACATTCTTGTCCTGTATGACTAATTAATAAGTTAACACCTTCTCTCCTCCCTCCCTCCCTTCCTTCCTTCTTTCCTTCCTTCCTTCTTTTATATTTCTATGGGAGCCGTGATTTTACCTTAAAAACAAACAAACAAGCAAACAAACAAACCTTTTCAGGGTGCCTGGGTGGCTTGCTGGGTTCAGCCACCAAACTTGATTCGGCTCAGGTCCTGATTTCAGGGTCCTGGAATAAGTTGCACCACCAATTCGCGCTCAGCCTGGAGTCTGCTTGAGATTCTCTCTCTGCCCCTCCTCTCTCTCTCTCTCAAATAAATAAATAAATCTTAAAAAAATAAAAATCTTTCAGTGATCCTGGCTGGCTTTGGTACAGCGCGGGACTCTTGATCCTGGGCTTGTGAGGTTGAGCCCCGTGTTGGGTGTAGAGATTACTTAAAAAAATTATTACAAAAGAGAAGAAACTGTAAGCGGCCTAACGGGGGCGGGGGGGGCGAGGTGGCCGCGCGCAGCAGGGAGCGCCCAGGCTTGGTGGGCGGAGCTTCATACGAGTGGGGGCGGGGAGCTCTGTAAGGAACCGCGTTAGGCCGGGAGCCTTGGGAGGTCCTGAAGCTTAACCTTCGTAAACATCACCGTGAATCTGCCTCTTAACACTGTTGAAAGATCATTTTCGAAAAAAAAGTTAAAGTCATGAATCTCAAACAGGTATGAAAATGACCCCAGGTTATAAGGTTTTACTTTACTCATTGGGAGAATCAAGCAGGCATCATAACCGGTTCAAATGAGGATAGAAAAACCAACTTTACTTATTTATAAAGATTTTTAAAGTTTTTTTTGTTTTTAGTTTAAGTAAAGTCTACACCGCCTGGAGGTCTCTCGCTGGACCCCACGCCCCCAAACTTGCTTCCACTGGAGCGGGGTGGGCCACGCGCAGCCGCGGTAACCGGGGGCCGGGAAGCCTGTCCCCGGCCACAGCTGAGGACGACCGGACCGCGGGGGCCGCCGCGCCCTGCACTGCTGTGATGAGACAACGGGGACATCTAGTGGCCGCTTGTCGTGTTCCCTTCGTCGCGGAGCCAGCAGTCCCGGAGGGGATCCGTCCTCGGAGAAGGTGCGGGCCCCGCGCTGCGCGGGAGGAGGGCCCCGCCCGGGATGCCCCCGGGGCTCCTGCGGGACCCGCGCTCGGGCAGGAGGGGCCCCCGGGAGGCGGCGGGAGCGCCCCGGATGCTCGGCCTCCTGGGGACAGGGGCAGCCCCTGCCGATCCGGTTTCCTGTCGGCCTCCGCGCGCCCGTTGGCCTCCGGCGCTGGCGACACCGGCGCGCCCCACTGTCACCGTCCCGCCCCGGGCGGTGCATCCTCGCCCGCGGCTCTGCGCTGGGCGGTGCGGACTTACGGAAGGGGCTGGTCGGGAGAGGCGGCTCTGGGAGCGTTAGGGCTGCCCAAGTCCACGTTTCCGGGCGGGGCCGAGGAAGGAGCGTGGGAACTGAGGAGCACAGGTGGCTCTCTGCAGGTGGGCGGAGCGTGGTGGGAGAAAGGGAATTATCAAAAGAGTTACTGAGCTTAATCCCCTTTACTGTTCTTTGCAGGGCAATGTAAAGAGGGATTTCCCCCCCCTAACTATTTTGTGCCTATTTTAATTGTGATTTTCTAAATATGACCCCTCCAGGGGCCTTAACCTTACCAACTTTTAAGCTTCTACGTCTACAAAGTTGCAGCAAATACTATCATGGGCAAAACTGTGCGTGTGCCTCCCCCCCCCCCAACTCCGTCCTCCAATCCATGGGTTGAAGTTGTATGTAGCCCCTCAGAGCCTTAGAAGATGACTATATTTGGAGATAGGCCCTATAAAGAGGTAATCAAGGTAAATGACGTCATTAGGGTAGACCCTAGCCCAGTGTGACTCTGGTTCTTATAAGAAGAGGAAATGAGGACATAAATGCAGACCCAGGGATGACCTTGCGAGGACACTGCTAAATGGGGCCCTTTGCAGGTCAAGGAGAGAAGCTCTAGTAGAAATCAAACGTGCCCACACCTTGTGATCTTGGACTTCCGGCTCCCTCCGGAATTGTGAGAAAGTAAGTTTCTGCACAAGCTCCAGTGTCTTCCGAGCTTGTTAAGGCAGCCAGACAGCAAACAGGTGCGGCTCTGTTTGAGGATGGTGCCTCTTGAGCACAGTCTTACCTTCTGCAGGAGAAGTTCGATAGCTATATTCCATGCATTCATTCTTGACTCATAACGCAGTCTGGTTTTCCCCACACATGGGTATCTCGCTCCAGTCCCTTGTTTTGGAGGCACACCCTGCTGGGGCTCGTCTGCAGGTTACATTTCCACTGGGTGGGTCCCTCCGTTCCAATATGGCAGCTCCACCTGAGGAATCATTCTTGTGTTAGGTGCCCCAGAGTGCCCATTTTTCTTCATATAGAAAACAGGAAATTATAAGCAGCATTTAAATTGAGAGTCTTATTTTGCATGGCTTAGTTTATAGCAAAACACAAACACAGACAAAATTACACTCTTTCATCAGGGTAGGGACACTTTGGGAAAGGGGCACATCAGTGGACTGGTGGAGGTCGTGTGCATGGTCACAACCTTTTTCTGGATGCATTACAGCTGCACCTTTCAATGGCCATAAAACTGTTCATGTTCTGAAGTTCAGGAATCCCTCTCCTGGGAATCTGCCCTAAGGATATAATTAAACAGAAGCAAAAGATCCTATTCGTACAAATGTGGAAGATATTCATTGTAGCATGCTTTGTAAGAGGAAAATGTTGGAAAGCAACCAGATCCGCAACAATCAACAAGTAGTTAAGTTAGAACACAAAAGCCAATGAAATATATGCAACTATTAAAAATGACAGTTTTGAAGAACGTGTAAAAACATGAATAATGTTTATGATTTTATGCATGTACCTAGTGAGGATGCAAAATAACATCCATTTTATAATTACATCTGTGTGAGAAAAGTTATAGTCAAAAATTAATGGTAAGAATGAATACAAAGTTTTCTTATGGTAGCAAAGCTGTGAATTGCTTTTTCTTTTAGACATTTTTTTAAAGAGTTTATTTATTTATTTGACAGAGAGAGACACAGCAAGAGAAGGACTCAAGTAGGGGGAGTGGGAGAGGGAGAAGCAGGTTTCCCACCTAACAGGGAGCCCCACACGGGGCTCATCCTAGGACTCGGGCAGAATCATGACCTAAGCCGAAGGCAGACACTTAATGACTGAGCCACCCAGGCACTTTTAATGGTTTTTAGTGTATTCACAGCAAAGTGTAACCATGCCCATATTCAGTTTTAGAACATTTTCATCACCCCCCAAAACACCCATACCCACCGCAGTCTCACCTGGTGTCCCCTCCCAGCTCCCTCAAGGCCTAGGCAACCACTGATCTACTTTCTGTCTGTATGGATCTGCCTCTTGTGGACATTTCGTATAAATGGTTCATCCTTTTTGTAGCATATGTCAGAAATTAACCCTTTTTAATCACCAAATAATATTCTGCTTCGTGGATTTGCCACATTTTATCTGCCATCAGTTGCTGTGAGACGGAGAGACTGGACTTGGGTCCCCTCAGCCCTGACCGCAGAATCCAGCATTCTTTGTCTATCTCCATAAGGAAGAGAAAAGGCTGAAACTCAGGGCCCCTGGAGTAGCATCTTGGGGGAGTGCAAAGGGAGGATGATTACTGAGAGGAGCATATGGACTATGAAGACTGGCAAAAAGGTAGGACCAGACCAGTCTGCACCCAGATGGACCCCACTGCTGACCTTTCACTGACCTTCCCCCTCATTATAATAGTAAAAGTCATGCTCAAGGGTGGAGATTTAACATGCTAGTTAGACATGACGGCGCATGAAGAGGCATGACCCTTAAGCACACAGGTGCTGATGAACCCCTACATCCACATGCTTCCTCGTCACCCTTCCCCACCTCTTCTTT
>ML097996.1:0-33469 GCA_003697995.1 Taxidea taxus jeffersonii
GTTTTATTTATTATTTGTTAATTATTATTATTATTACTATTTTGTTTTATTTTTTATTATTATTACTATTTTAGAGAGAGTGTGTGAATGAACATGAGTAGGGGTGGGGCAGAAGGAGAGGGAGAGAGAGAATCTTAAGCAGGCTCCATGCCTGGAGCTCAGCCAGGGGCTCAATCTCAGGACGCTGAGATCATGACCTGGGCTGAAAACAACAATGTGTTGCTGAACTGACTGAGCCACCCAGGCACCTGCAGTATTTTTTATTTTAGCCATTCTAATAAATGTGTAGTTGTATCTCATCATGGTTTTAATATGTATTTTTCTTATGGCTAATGATGTTGAAAATCTTTTTATGTGCTTATTTCTATTCATATATCCTCTTTGCTGATGTACTTGTTTAAGTCTTTTGGGCATTTTCTAATGGAGTTTTAATTTTCTTACTGAGTTTTGAGAGTTCTTTATATATGCTGGATACAAGTCCTTTGTCAGATATGGGAATTGCAAATATTTCCTCTTGTCTGGAGCTCCTCTTATCATTCTTTTAACAGAATAGAACAAAATATTGTGATTTCTAAAAAAGATTTTATTTATTTGTCAGAGAGAGAGAGAGAGAGAGCACAAGCAGGGCGAGTGGCAGGCAGAGGGAGAAAGAAGCAGGCTCCCTGCTGAGCAAGGAGCCCAATGTTCCATCCCAGGACCCTGGGATCATGGCCTGAGCCAAAGGCAGATGGTTAACCGACCGAGCCACCCAGGCATCCCAAAACTGTGATTTTTGATGAAGTCTAATCTGACCTTTTTTCCCTTTTATGGATCATCCTTTTGGTGTCATGTGAAAAAAACTGCCTAACTGCAGGACATGAAGCTATTTCTCCTATGTTTTCAGTTAGAAGTTTCATGTTTTATTTTTTATATTTACATTAATCTTTGATTTTTAGTTAATTTTTATGTAAGATGGGAGGTTAAGGTTGAGGTTCTTTTTTTTTTTTTTTGGTACATGGAAATTCAGTTTTTCCAATGTCATTTGTTGAAAAGACTATACTTTCTCAGGGCACTTGTTGGGATGAGCTCCATGTTTTTTTTGGAAGGGATGAATCACTACATTTGACACCTGAAATGCATATTACATTGTATGTTAACTAATTGGAATTTTAATAAAAACTTGGCGAGAATGAAAACTCTATCCTTTTTCAATTGAATTATCTTAACACCTTTGTCAACAATCGATTGGTCATACCGGTGTGGTTCCATGTCTGGACGCTGTCCTGCATTGATCCGTGCGTGTGTCCCTTCACCAGTTCTGCACTGTCTTGATTTCTGCAACTCCATAGTAAGTTCACGAGGCCATGAGGCAGGAACTGATTTCCATCCATTAAGCCATGAGCCACCCTTTCACATAAAGGGAACTAGTAAAATGTCACCCACAAGACAAGAAATATGGCAAGGAAATTCACCATTTATTCAGGAAGATAAGCAGAAAAATAGTCACCTCTGAAAAGAAGGGCAGTGCTTATAATGAACAACTTCAAAATCATCAGAGAAATAGACTGGGATTTTTAAAAAAGTGATTAATCCAAAAGGAGGGAGGGATGGAGCAGGGAAAAGAAGAAAATAGAGTTCAAAGAAAACACAGGGACTCGTTTTTTTTTTCTGGTCATGATGGAGTAAAAGGAGTTGGTTTAGCTTTTTGTCTTAAACAACTAAAAATAATGGATAAATTATAGAAAACAATGGTTTTCAGGCATTGGACATCAGGCAGCAAAGGACACTGGCCCTTGAGAGAAAGGAAACAAACAAAGTGAACCCTATGATTACTTCTGCTTACTGTTTGGAGAGTTTTCAGGTCATAGCACAGACAGGGAGATTCTGAAGAGAGCCTGGCAGTCTCCCTGAATCAAGAACACAGAATGGAAAATTCAAGGAGCACAAGGTTATTAGATTTGCAGCACAGAGTAGTGTGTGTGTGTGTGTGTGTGTGTGTGTGTGTGTGTGTGTGTGTAAAAGAGAGAATGCCATAAGCTCAAGCACTTTGGAAATACGCAGAAGGTTCTCCTTGGGTCTTGAGCCAGTACTGAGCAGCATAGGTGTATAAGGAAACTACCTGAGGCTAGGGAATGCACCGCAAGAAAGGAGCATGGAGAACAAATCCTGGAGCTCAAACAAGGCTGGGAGGGGTTCATCTCCCCCATATCCAGAGTGGAGAAACCTTGTAATACACGGGGTTTTGGGTAGAGTGCTCAGAAGAGTAGTGCCTCCGTGGAGAACACTATTAGCCATAAATGACTGCTATGATCTACTGGGAAAAAATTAAAAATAAAATTTCCTGCCAGTCCAGGAAATCCTCTGCTTGAATATAGAAAAGATAGAAAACAGGTTTATTATTGAATAAGCATTAAACCAGACTGTGATGCATTACAGACAATCTGCTAATGAGATTGCAAAGCCAGAAATAAATCCCATTCTTATGGATGTAATTTATTCATTACATACATGTTCTTAAAATAAATGGTAAATTGTCCTTATGTAAGAGGACCTGAAAGCACTGTTTGCTCTACACTCTTCCATAGTTCATCCGAAGTTCACCTGGTAATTGGAGTAGCCATCTGTGCTGGTTAATTGCCTTTATCTAAAGGAAAAAGAAAACTTCTCTTATTTCTACAACATGCAGGTGCTTATGGCTTAGAGCAAGGTGCTTAGGCTACCAGGATGACAGAGAAATATGGGGGCGCTATCTTCCTTGATGTTTACATTTCAAAGAGATGGCTCCCAGTCCCTTAAGAAAAACAGTTCTGGGTTCCAAGGCTGGCAAGAGGCTTATTCCATCCTCAAAAAGATTTACATGCATATCAAAGGGACAGAGGAAGGATTCACAAACACCACATTTCTCAGGAAATACTCTAAGAAAAAGTAGGGAGAAAAGTGCTCTTTCCTTTTTGGCAACAGGGGAAGTTCCATTTTATTTTTATTTATCCTTCCAGATTTTACCTTACAAAGATTAAAAGCAAGACTCGAAAGGGTCAGACTCTTGCCAAATAACTTGCCTTTCTCCCAGAAAAAGCTAAAAATTATTCAAAGAAATACAGAAAAGTTCAGTACCAAACAACATAAAACTCACAATTTTGGCACCCAGTAAAAATTTACCAGGTATACAAAGAAGCAGGAAAATATGACTTATAATAAGAAAATTATAATCAACAGTAATAGACCCCAAAATGGCATGGATGATAAAATTAGTAGACTAAGCCATTAAAATAACTGTTAAAACATATTTCATATTTGGAAAGCATATAGGAAAGCCCGAGTACATTAAGTGGAGAAATGGAAGGTATAAACAAAAATCCACATTGAATTTGCAGAGGTGAAAATATATGTTTATAATATGAAAGCAACAATATGACTCAAAAAGAAACACACAGAAGAAAAATCTGAAAATAAATGAACAGGACATTAGTGACCATGGGACAACTGCAAGCAACCTAATACAGATACGAGTCTCAGGAGAGGAGAGAGAGAAGGGCAAAGAAAAACTATTAGGAGAAATAATGCTAAAATGATCCCAAATATGATAAATCCTTAAGCTCACAAATCCAAGAAACAACAGACTCCAAGCACAAGAAACCTAAAGAAAACTACAGTAAGGCACACCAACGTCAAGTTGCTCAAAAAAATACCGGTAAAGAAAAAAAAAATCCTAAAAGGAACTAGAAAAAAGACACATTATGTGCAGAGGAACAAAAATAAAAATGATTCATATTTTTTCACCAGAAACCAGAAAAAGGAAAAAAACAGTGATGCAACATTTTTAAAGAGCCCGAAAAAAAAAAAAAAAAAACCAAACTCAACCTAGAGTTGTATGCCTACCCAGCAGTAATATTTTCAAAAGAGGGACAGATAAAGACCTTTGCAGACACACAGGAGTGGAAATAATCCTTCACCAGCAGCAGTACTACAAAAAAATGCTAAAGGATGTTTTTCAGGGTGCCTGGGTGGCTCAGTCATTAAGCGCCTGCCTTTGGCTCAGGTCATGGTTCCAGGGTCCTGGGATCCAGCCCGCACTCTCCCTCTCCCACTCCCCCTGCTTGTGTTCCCTCTCTCGCTGTCTCTCTCTCTCTCTCTTTGTCAAATGAATAGATAAAACCTTAAAAAATACAAATAAATAAAAGGATGTCTTTCAGGAAGAAAGAAAATACCAGGTGGAAACCTGGATCTGCAAAAAGAAATTAAGAGGTTGAGGGGCACCTGGGTGGTTCAGTCAGTTAAATGTCTGCCTTCAGGTCTGGTCATGATCCCAGGGTCCTGAGATTAAGTGAGTCCCTCGTTGAGCTCCTTGCTCAGCGGGGAGCCTGCTTGTCCCTCTGCCTGGTGCTCCCCCTGCTTGTGCTCTCTTTGACAAAGGAATAAATAAAATCTTAAAAAAAAATAAAAGAAAGGTCTCAAGTAAATAACCTAAGCTTCCATTTTAGGAAACTAGAAAAAGAGAAGCAAATCAAACACATTAAACAGAAGAATAGAAATAATAAATATTAGGGAAGAAATCACTTATTATAAAATAAAAAAATAAGAAAAAAAATCAATGAAACCAAAAGCAGGCTCTTTCAAAATAATTGGTATAATTAATAAGCCTCCATTCAGGGGCTCCTGGGTGGCTCAGTCGGTTAAGCCTCTGCTTTCAGCTCAGGTCATGATCCCAGGATCCTGGGGTCAAGCCCTGCATCAGGCTCCTTGCTCAGTGGGGAGACTGAGACTGCCTTTTCCTCTGCCTGCCACTCCCCATGCTTGTGCTCTCTCTCTCTGTCTCTGACAAATAAGTAAAAATCTTAAAAAAATAAAATGATAATGAGGGAATATTATGAACAACTTGATGCCAATAAATCCAGCCACATAGATAAAATGGACAAATAATATGAAAGATACAAACTACCAAAGTCCCTGCTAGAAGAAATAGATAGTCTAAACTGACCCATACCTAATAAAAAAACTGAATTTTTGTTGACAAACTTCTCTACAAAGTAGTCTCCTGGCACAGATGGTTTCACTGATAAATTCTACCAAACATTTATGGGAAAAATAATACAAATTCTAAACAAACTCTTCTAGAATACAGAAGAGGATAATCTCTAACTAATGATATATGACCAACATTACTCTTATACCCAAATGAGGCAAAACAAAAACAAAAACAAACTATAGACCAATATCCCTTCTGGGAATAGATACAAAAATATAATCAAATATATCATGAACAAGTAATTCATTTCCAGGATACCAGGAGGGTTTACTTTTTGAAAACCAATCAATGTAATTCACAATATTTAAAGATGAAAAAAATAGCAAACCATATGATCATAGATTCAGAAAGAGTATTTTACAAAATCCAACATCCCTTCATGATAAAAATTCTCAGCAAACTAGGAAAAGAAAGGCACCTTCTCAATCTATTAGAGAATAGCCACAAAAACCCTACCATGTAACATACTTATGATGAAGGATGCAATACTTTGACCCCAAGACTAGGAACAAAAGAAGAATATCTGCTCTCCACTTAGATTCATTATTCTATTTGGGGTCCTAGCTGGTGCAAGAAAGCAAGACAAAGAAACAAAAGGTATACAGAGTAGAAGCAAAGAGGCAAAACTCTCTTTTTAAGTCAGATGACGTGATAGTCTACAAAGACAGTGCAAAGGAATTCACAAGAGGCTATTAGGACTAACGAGTTTAGCAATGTTTAGATCAATATACAAAATAGATCAATATACAAAAATCACTTTTATTTCTAATTATTATCTGCAATATCAATACCAATATCAATCAGGAATTGAATTTAAAAATCTATACTATTAACTATGGCACAAAATACTTAGAGATAGAAATCTTACAAAGTATGGGCCGGTTCTGTGCATTGAGAACGAGAAAACATCAGTGAAAGAAATTACGAAATACCTGAATAAATTGAAAGGTATATCATGATCATGGATATGAAGGCTCAATATTAATTGTCTATTGTCTCCAAATGGACCTAATGATTCAATGTAATCTCAACCAAAATCCTATCAGAATCTTTTTAGAAACTGACAAGCTGGTTCTAAAACTCACATTAATTTCCAGAACTCTGAATAGTCAAATACTTTTTTTAAAAAGGAAAATGCAATTGATTGATTGTGGGGTTGGATCTTAACTTTATTTAAAATTTCATATTTTGTTCAATAGGGATTTAAAAAAAGATTTTATTTATTTATTTGACAGAGACACAGGGAGAAAGGGAACACAAGCAGGGGGAGAGGGAGAGGGAGAAGCCGGCTTCCTATGGAGCAGGGAGTCTGATGTGGGGCTAGATCCCACGACCCTGGGATCATAACCTGAGTTGAAGGCAGACGCTTAAAGACTGAGCTACCCAGGCACCCCATCAATAGAGACTTTTTACATTAATTTAGATTTTTAAAAATACTATATTAAACTATTATTTTATTATTGAAGTTTTGGTTCCTGTTTAAATCTTTTAAATCTTTTTCCAGCTTGATTGAAATATAATTGATATATAACACTGTGAAAGTTTAAGGTTTACAAGGTAATGATTTGGTGCACACAATTTTGGAAAAGGAAAATGAAGTTAGAATATTTATGATGAGTGACTTTAAGACTTATTATAAAGATATAGTAATCAAGACGGTATGGTATTGGCATGAATATAGGTAAATAGATCAATGGAACAGATTAGAGTCCAAAAATAGGCCCACAGAAATGATTTCTGACAAAAATGGAAAGGCAATTCATTAGAGAAAGGACAGTATTTTTCAATAGTGCTCAAATAATTAGATCTCCAAATGCAAAAAAAAAAAACAAAAAACTTTGACGCATGCCTCTTTCCATTTATAAAAACTAACTCAAAATCTCCAGATGGTCATACACCTAAATGAAAAACCTAAAGCTTTAGAAAAACCTAAAAAACCCCAGAAGATATAAAACTTCTCTAAGAAAACATTGTAGAAAAAATGTTTTAACCTTGAGTTTGGCACATATTCCTCATATATAACACCGAAAGCATGGTTCACAAAGGAATATATTGGACTCCATTAAATTTAAAGCTGTTCTTTAAATTTAGGAAACTTAAAGGCAATTTAAATTAGGAAATTTAGGAAAGTGAAATGTTAGGAAAGTGAACAGACAAACCTCACACGGGAATGAAATATTTGCAAGTCCACATCTAACAAAGGACTTGTATCCAAAATATATAAAGAACTTTCAAAGCTGAATAGACCAGTGACCATTAAATAAATCAAGTTGATAGTTAAAAAAAAAAAAAACACCAAAACCACAACTCCACTTAAAGAAAGTCACAAGACCAAAATGACTTTACCGTAGTTTTTTTTTTTTTTTAAACCAGCCTTCAAAAATATAACTTCAACTCTGGTGGTGAATAAGAAAAACGTATCCAATTTTTGAGCCTAGAATAATTCCTTTTTTAAGAGATTTGAGAGTGTGAGCAATCGAGAGAGAATCTGAAGCAGGCTCCAGGCCCAGCTCAGAGCCCACCTGGGGCTCCACATGGGGCTCAATCTAATGACCCTGAGATCATGACCTGAGCTGAAATCAAGAGTTGGATGTTTAACAGACTGAGACACCCAGGCATCCCATGAGCCTAGAATAATCCTGATACCCAAACCTGACCATGACAGTGCATAAAAAATTTTTATAGGCTAATCTTGACTTTAAGCATAAATGAAAACTCCTAGGTAAAATACAAATGGCTTTATTTCCTTACATACATTTAAAAAATACGAGCAAGTAGGGGTGCCTGGGTGGCTCAGTTGACAAGCATCTGCCTTTGGCTCAGGTCATGATCCCAGTGTCCTAGGATGGAGCCCTGGGCTCCCTCCTTGGCGGGAAGTCTGTTTCTCCCTCTCCTACTCCCCCTGCTTGTGTTCCCTCTCTCACTGTGTCTCTTTCTGTCAAATAAATAAAATCTTAAAAAACATATGAGCAAGTAGGGTTTACCCCATTATTTCAAGAGTAAGCTTAATTATAGAATCTGTTAATGTGATTCACCACATTAATAGATATAAAGGAGAAAAACCATATGATCATCTTAACTGTAGGAAAAGAAATCAGTAAAATTAAACACCCATTCATAATTTAAAAACAAACAACAAGATGCAATTATACAGAGGTAAAAAAGTGTATCTACCTTAAATTTACCAAACTAGGCATTACCTAGTGTCATTGTTACCCAACATTATACTGCAGGTTCTAACAAATGCACTAAGACAATAAAAAGAAAGAAAACAGGAAGATTGGAAAAGGAGGTAAAAATAATTCATAGACGATACGGCTGTGTAAAAAATCTACGAGAATCTATAAATGAACTATTAGAATAAGAAGTCAACAAGGTTGCTAGGTACAAGAGTTTCATGTAAATGTCAATAGAGTTCCTACCGTAGCAACTAGCAGTTAAAATATAATTGTAGGGGTGCCTGGGTGGCTCAGTAGTTTGAGCCGCTGCCTTAGGCTCAGCTCATGATGCCGGGGTCCTGGGATTGAGCCCCACATTGGGCTCCTTGCTCAGCGGGGGGTCTGCTTCTCCCCCTCCCTCTGTCTGCTGCTCCCCCCTCTTTTTATTTGTTCTCTCTCTCTCTGTCAAATAAATAAATAAAATCTTTTAAAAAAATAAATGAGCAACACAAATTTAGTGTGTTTGGAGGAGAATTATGGAAGGAATAGGTCATAGAGCCTTTCTTTTTAAAATTTATTTAAAAAATTCAAGTGTAATTAACATACAGTGTTATATTAGTTTCAGGTGTACAGTAATGATTCAACACTTCTATACAGGACTCAGTGCTCATCAAGGTAAGTTCACTCTTCATCCCCATCCCCTATTTCACCCATCCCCCCCCACCTCCCCTTTGGTAGCCACATTTGTTCTCTGTAGTTAAGAGGCTGGTTTTGTTTGCTTGTCTCTTTTTCCTTTGTTCATTTGTTTTGCTTCTTAGCTTGCACCTATGAGTGAAATCATATGCTTTTGACTTTCCATGGAGCTTTTCTTTGTAAGCCATGGTAAGGAGTATACATTTTTGTTTGAGCGAGAGGGGTAAGCCATTAAAGGGTTTGGAACACAGCAGTAGCCCAATTTGGTTCGTGTTATGAAAGGATCACTTTGACTTCTGTGTTGTGAAGAGTGTATAAGGTGGCAAGGGTAGAATCAGGGAAGCTAGTATGGAGAATATTACAGTAATCTGAGTTGGAAATCATGGTGTTTAGGAACAGCAAGGTAGTGGTGGAGGAGATGAGAAGGGGGTAGGATTCTGGGTATATTTTGGAAAGCAAGCCAAAAGGATTTGCTCATAGTTTGGATGAGGGGTGTGAGAATAACAAACAAACCAAAGAGAATTGGGGATAGAATTAGGGTTACAGTTATGGCCAAAGTATTTTGGCTTGAGTAACTGGAAGGGAGTTTCCCATCAACTGAGATGGGGCATGTTGGGGATAGAACAAATGTTCAAGGAAAATTCCTTGAAAAATCAGGGGTGCCGTGTTGAACATCCTAAGTTTGAGACATCTGCCAGACATATGCATCGAGATGTCAAGAAGGCAGTTAGATGCATGATCTGGAATTTAGGTGAGATACTAGGTTTAGGGAGAAAAGTTTGGAAGTCAGGGTCTATTAATGGTGAATAAAACCGTGAGGCTGAATCAACTCACATGGGGAACGAACACAGAAAAGAGGAATAAGAACCCTTAGGTAGTTGAGCACCCTCTTAACCATTTTGTTCTAGCACAGATAGGTTTTGAGATCTAAGTGGTGGACTCTACTTTTTTTCCCCTTCACTTTGGGATTTTCTGTTTGTCAGGGTCAACATGTTTCCCTTCTTGTGTTGGAAACGCCACTGTGTCCCTTCTGTCTGCCATCCTCAGCCTCTCTTTGTTAGATCAATTAATTTCCTTACCTGCAGTCAGTCGTCAGCCCAGTCCCAGTTCCTGAAACATTTCATAGTGGAAGCCCGAAGGGTTTCAGAAATATCAAGATTTAAAAAAAAATTGCAAGATCTTCCTCAGTGGGCCTTAGGACTGAGGCCCTTAGGACCTTAGGACTGAGGCCTTAGGACTTAGGCCTTAGGGACTTCCCTGTTGGCTGGGAATAAAATGCCTTTCTCTGGGATGCTACATCTCCATTAGTAGGAGTGAAGGGCAAGGCCTGAACACTTACCCATTTCTCCCTCTCAACACACACACTGGCCACCACTAGCTGTCTTAATAGTACCAGAACCTAGTTTTTTACGCCCTTGAACCTTGTTTATGTCAGTCATCACAAGACTCTAGGACTCCTGGGTAACCCTCTGCTCATTTCAAGTTCTAATCCCATACAACTTTGTGTATTTACCTAACATATCCCCACCTCTTAGCTCCCTCCAGATCCTGAAATCCCCCTACTGTGCCTTCTGGAACCATAGTCCTGCTTTGCTCAGGACCATTCCAGTTTATCCATGGTATACCCTTGACCTGACCAGTTTTAACATGTGGCATTCTCAAACGTCCCAGATCTGATAATAATTTATACAGTCATCTTATCTTGAAGTCAAAATAGCAAAGTTCCCTCTAGTCTTTCCCTGTTTACTGAATGCGTCCCTCGCCTTCTTGATCTGACTGAAATCTGTATCTATCCAAGGACACAACCCAATCCCACAGCTCGCAGTCCCTCGTGGCCATTTCCAAAATCATTCTCCCTTTCTTCTAATTGAAAATTCCCACTTTTGAATTCCCTGTCACAGAATATATTATTTATATGATATAATATGTAATATATATGACTATATATATGTCACATATATAAATATATATGACTATATATATATATATGACTATATTTTTGCATCCTACCTTGGGGTAGTTCCCTATAGACCCTTAGGTGCCCCTCTAATTTCTCAAAGATTTTTGCTTCTGTCTCACTGTCACTTTCTCCAATGAATCCTGTTCTAATTCCTTGTGATTTCAATATCTCAAAACCTGACCCTACCAACAGCCCAGGCTCCGATTTCTTGAAATCCACTCTTCCAGTTTTGTCTGCTACCTAATCACAGTCATTTGCCTCCATCATGTTATTACCAATAATTTCTACTCCTCTCCTCTATCCCCGGAGCTGAACATGGTTGGAAAAAAACACAAAATGACATTTTCTCTTTAAATTCAAGACCATGAACCTGAAGTGGGCACTTAATGTTGCCAGGAAATCACATAATATTATCCTGGTCCATTTGCTCTCCCGGTTTCCTAGACAACTATTTCATATCTTCTCGTCTCCCTTCAAACCTCTAACACCTCCACACCCGTCCTCACTCTCAGCTCCTGACCTTGCTTCTGATTTCACTGAGCAAGCAGAGACAACTAGAAAACAAAGCCCACAAATTTCCACTGCTGCACCTACCCACCTGCCTAAATCTATGGGTATGTTCTACCCTTTTCTCCTGTGACTGTGGATGAACTGTTCTGCTCCCAGCTGAGCCACCCCTCCACTTTTTGCTAGACCCCATCCTCTTCTGGCCGTTCTCTCCTCTGTTCCCCCCTCTCCTCCCCACACATGTTCTTTTCCATCAGCTTCACCATGCTATTAGTACTCCCACTAAAAGATTTAAAACGTCTTCTTTTGAGCCACTTTCCCTTGCTCACAGTTGACCCTATGTCTCTCTTCTCCTTTATAGCAAACTCCTCACTAGAATTATCTATACTTGATGCCTACAATTCCCCTCCTGCCTCTTTATTTAATTTTTAAAAATATTTTATTTCTTTATTTGAGACAGAGAGAGAGAGCACAAGTAGGGCAAACAGTAGGCAGAGGGAGAAGGAGAAGCAGGTTACCCACTGAGCAGAGAGCCCAGTGCGGGGCTCGCTCCCAGGCCCCTAGTCTCACGACCTGAACCGAAGGCAGCCCCTAAACCAACTCAGCCACCCAGGCTCCCCTCCCCTCTCTTTATTTTAAAGATTTTATTTATTCATTTCAGAGAGAGAGAGAGAAAAAAAAAAACACAAGTGGGGAAGAGGGGCAGAGGGAGAGAGAGAAACAGATTCCCCACTGAGCAGAGAGCCTGAGGCAGGGCTCCATCCCAGGACCTTGAGATCATGACCTTAGCCGAAGGCAGACAACTAACTGAGCCACTCAGGTGCCCTTCCCCTTCTTTTAAAGTATTTTTATTTTGAAATAATTATAGATTCACAGGAAGTTGTAAAATACTAGAGAGGTCCTTTGTAAACTTCGCCCAGATTCCCCCACGAGTCGTATTTTACAAACCATAGTAGAATATCTAATCCAGGAAACTGACATTGGGACAAAGTATGTGAATAGTTCTATGTCATTTTATCACATGCTTAGATTCGTGCAACCACTGCAACCAGGATACAGAACAGTTCCATCACCATGAAGATGTCTCTGCTACCACTCCTTTGTTGTCACACCCACTCCTCTCCCTCCACTATCCTTAAGTCCTGGTGACCAGTAATCTGTTCTCCACCTCTATATTAATTTTTTTTCATTTTGAAAAAGTTAAGTAAATGGAATCCTATAATATGTGACCTTCTGAGATTGCCTTTTTACATTCACCATAATGTCCTTGAGATCCATTGAAGTTATTGCGTGTATGATCTATTTTCCCCCTTCCCTCCTCTTTCCATGTGTGTCACACAAAAAGGGCGTGGAGGGGTGCCTGGGTAGCTCAGTAGGTTGAGCATCTGCGCTCGGCTCAGGTCATGATCCCAGAGTGCTGGGATCAAGTCCCCCGTGGGGCTCCCTGCTCAGCGGCGAGCCTGCTTCTCCCTCCGCCACTCTCTCTCTCTGACAAATAAATAAATGAAATCTTTTTTAAAAAGGGGTTGGGGGTGCGGGTGGGAGGTAGCACACGGAGGCAGCAGTGGCAGCATCCATGGGCTTGGGATGAAGTGGGCTGTGACGACCTGGGTCTCCATCAGGGGGTCTTGTTGCCGATCTTTTTGTCCAGCTCGAAGTGCTCCACGGTAGAGAGGTAAAGGCTGCAGCCCAGGTGAGGCTGGTCTGCAGGGAGTTCTGTGGGATGTCACCGTCCACACGCTGCCCAGCAGCACTGTGGTCTGCGCTGTCTACGCTGTCAGCAGCCAGCAGCAGGTCTTGTCCCGCATGGGTAGCGAGAGCCAGATGCCACCATCCAGTGTGAAGAACCACGCGGCGTGCCCTCTCCCTCACGCCACTCACTTTTTGCTGGGCCTCACAGTGGACTCTCCCTCTGCCGGGGATCTTCCCGAACCCGGATCCTGCCGCCTTGGAATTCTGCCCCATGCAGCAGGCACATTGCCCCCAAGCTGTCCTTGGCTTCCGACAGGTACATGTACACCATGGAGTTACTGTCTCAAGCAGACACGCTGAAGCCCAGCTGGGTGTTGTCCACCAGGTAGTCCACACTGACCACCTCCAGAGGCTTGGGGTTCCGGGACTGGAGGTTCGCCATCTTGGGGTCTTCTCGGTAGTGTAGCTGGGAGGTGCTCCACCTGAAGCGAAGGGAGGTGAAGAGCTTCACGCTGATTTGCATCCTACCTTGGGGAAGGATCTCGGGATTTCAGTGAAGCCCATGTCCCTCAGCTCACCGGCTTGCAGGTTCCCCCAGGAAACTCTCCTGGCCAAGGACGCACACCAGGGGCCAGTGACAATGACACTGAGCGATGGGGCCCTGTCTGTTCCTTCTAATACAAGACCTTGAACTTGTTCTAGGTCATATGGTAAGTATTATGTTTTGTTTTTTCAGAAACTATTTTCCACAGCAGCTACACTATTTTCCACAGCAGCCGGACCATTTTGCTTCCCACCAGAAATGTCTGAAACACGGTTTCTGCATATCCTTGCCAGCATTTAGTATTATTGCTCTTTACTTAGTTTGGCAGTCCCAGTAGGTATGCCGCGATCCTTCATCAAAGTCCTAATATGCATTTCCCCGAGGGCTGGTGTTGTTGACCATCTTTTTCATATGTTTATTTATCCTCTGCATATCCTCTTCAGTGAAATGCTTCTTCCAGTCTTTTGCTCCTTTTCTAATTGGGTTGTTTGTTTTCTTTTACTGTTCAATTTTGAGTGTTCGTTATATATTCTATTCTTTTAGCCCTTGAAAAGTGCTGTGCCACTTTCTTCAGGCCTCCATGGTTTCTGCTGAGAAATATGCCAATGGTTTTGTCAGCCTAAGTAAGGTGTCATTTCTGGGTGCTTTCAAGATTTTTACTTTGTCTTTACTTTTCAAAAGTTTGATTACCATGTGTCTTGGCATGGATTTGTTTTGGTTTATTTTGTTTGTGATTTGCTCAGCTACTGAACCTGTAGGTTGATCTCTTTCCCCAAATTTGGGAAATTTTTAGTTATTGTAGCTTTCCGTCCTAAAATTTCCGTTTGGTTCTCCTTAATATCATCTGTTTTTTTTTTGTTGAGACTTCCTACTTTTTCATTTATTTCAAATCTGTTCTGGAACCACTCTTTGAAGCATTTTTATGTTGAATGCTTTAGAAATCCTTGTAATATAATTCCAACATCAGCGTCACATAGGTCTTGGTGTCTGTTTACCGATTTTTATTAGTAAGATTTTCCTGTTTCTTGTTATGACAAGTGATTTTTATTTGTATCCTGGAAGTTTTGGTTGTTACATTATGAGACTTATGATATTTTATTTAAAAAGATTTTATTTATGTATTTGAGATGGAGAGCGAGAGAGAAAGAGCGCGGGCACGCTTGCACGCATGCAAGCAAGACAGGGCAGGGCAGAGGGAGAAGGGAATTCCTCGGTGAGCCTGGAGCTCAACCTGGAGCTTGATCCCAGGAACGTAAGATCATGACCTGAGCTGAAGTCAGATACTTAACCCACTGAACCACCTAGGTGCCCTGAGACTTTTGATCTTATTTAAATCTTCTGTTTAGCTAATCTCCCCTGATACCCTGTCAGGAAGGGAGTGCCACTTTGTTACAGCTAGTTGGATGTAGAAGACAGTATTTCCTACCTTGTTTTCACCATGGCCCGGAGAGGCACCTCGTTACTATTGGGAAGATGTGAGAATTGAAGCTCCCCACTAGGCCTCCATTGACATCACTCAAGCACTGTGTCATTCATCAGGCTCCAAGGTCCCTAGTCAGTTTTCTTTGCTTCTCTTTCAAAACCTTTTTCACTTTGTTTTATATATACCATCCAGGGTTTTTATTTAGTTGGAGGAGGAGGGATAGGTGTGTTTGCTTCATCTTATGAACTGAAATGTCTCCTTTTCCATTTTCTTCTAAACCCATTCTTACCCAACTTCTATCTTTCATGGCACTACCAAAATTGGTCTTGTCAAAGTCACCAGTAATTTTCACATTGTCAAATCCAATGTTGTCTTTATTTTTACTTGACCCATCAGCTACATTAAACTCGGTTGATCTTTTTTTTAAGGTTTTATTTATTTATTTGAGAGAGAGAGAGAGAGAGAGAGAGCACAGGCAGGGGGATCAGCAGAGGGAGAGGGAGAAGTAGACTCCCCGCTGAGCAGGGAGCCCACCTCGGGGCTCCATCCCAGGCCCCTGGGACCATGACCCGAGCCAAAGGCAGACACTTAACTGAGTGAGCCACCCAGGCGCCCCTAAACTTGGTTGATCTTTCTTCCTAAAACACTTTTTTCACTGGTTCCTGGGTGGTTCTGTTGGTTAAGCAGCCCACTCTTGGTTTCGGCTCAGGTCAAGGTCTCAGAGTCCTGGGATTGCATCCTGCATCTGGTAACCCCGCTCAGTGGGGGGTCTGCTCCCTCTCCTGCTGCCCCATTCACTCCCCTCTCTCTGTCTCAAATAAATAAAGAAATCTTAAAAAAACACAACACTTTCTTCACTTGTTTCCAGGACACCACACCACTCAAGACTTTCTTCTATCGCGTGGCTTCTCTTTCTTAGTTTTCTTTTCAGTTCCTTCTTGGCTTCCTGATTACTTCCTGTAGAAGTACTCCAGGGTTCCGTCTAGTCCTAGTCTCTCCTGTGTCTCTTTCTCCCTTGGGCATCTGATCTGATTTCATGGCTTTAAACGCCATCTACTGTCAGCCTTCAAATTTGTATCTTTGGTACAAAACTTGACCCTAAACTACTATATACAACTTGTATATCCAGCTGCCTATTTAATATATCCACTTGGGCATATAACATATAATTCAAAATGTAAGATGTAAAAAACAAAACTTCTGATCTCCACCTTCCCCAGAGCCGCTTGTCCTTCATTATTCCTGGTTGCTCAGGCCACAAAACTTGGACTCATTCTTGATGTCCCTATTTCTCTAACACCTCACATCTAATCCATCAGCAAATCCTGATGGTGCCACCTTGAAAGTAAATACACAGTCTGACCAATTCTGATCATCCTCACTGCTATCTCTTTGGTCCAAGCTACCATTCTCTCTTGCCTGGATTGCTGAAAGCCTCCTAACTTGTGCTTCTCCCTCTGAACACAGTAACGACGGCAGTCCTTTTAAGAGAGAAGTCAATCAAATCACCCCTTTTTTGAACCCTTCCCATGACTCCCAAGCCACAGTTCAAGCAAGAGTAAAATCAAAGTCCTGTGCCAGCCTCTATGATCCGTCCCACCGTGAGTTCTCTGACCTCATCACCAACCAATCTGTCTCTCCCATCACACTAGCCTCCTCACTATTCCCAGTCACACCAGGGATGCTCCCTTCTAAGAGCCTTCACACTTGCTTTCCCTCTGCCTGCAGTACCCTTTCTCTATGTTCCCGCATGAGCTATTCTCATGCTTGCTTCGGGTTCTTTTTCAAGTGTCAACTTCTCTCAAAGCCTTCTCTGACTCCTCTATTTTAAATTGTAACCCACCCTCCAGATCTCTCGATACCCCTTTGCAGATTCTTACCTTACCTCTGACATATACTATATAATGTTCTTATTCATCTTGTTCATTCTCTGTATTCACTGCCCTTCAAAGAATATAAGTTCAGTGAGGACATGGACTTCATTCTTGTTGTTGTTGTTCACTGCTGCATTTTCTGTATCTGGAACAGTATGGCACATGGTAAGTACCCAGTGTATAACAAATGAATATATAGTCTGACTTTGGTTGCAGTGCCCCAGTTCCTTTTTTTTTAATTTTAAAGATTTTATTTATTTCTTTGCAGGGAGAGGGAGAGAGAGAGAATACAAGCAGAAGGGCGTGGCAGGCAGAGGGAGAAACAGGCAGGGAGCCTGATGTAGGACTCGATCCCAGGAGCCTGGGATCATGAACTGAGCCGAAGGCAGATGCTTAACTGACTGAGCCACCCAAGCATCCCTGTAGTATCCCAGTTCTAATTGGTAATGTCTGCTTCATTTTCCACAGACTTGGAATCTTATAGTTTTATTTTAAATTATTATTATTTTACCTCCATGACATCTTAGAGTCAACTTATCTATTTTGCAACTGTTGTTAGATTCTGAAGATTGCCAGAATAATAGACCAGTAGTAACAAAAAGTAGAATGCATTCTTGTCATATTTGTATCTATTTTAATAAATCACCATTCTGCGTGTTCTAAAGCATAGTCAGATAAAGACAAATACCATATAATTTCACTCAAAAGTGGAAGTTAAGAAAAAAAAAACAAATAGACAAACTGAAAAAAAAGAAACAAACCCCAAAACAGACTCTTAACTACAGAGAACAAAGAGGTGGTTCCCCGGGGGTAGGGAGATGGGTGAAATAGTGAAGATCGAGAGTACATCTACCTTGATGAGCATTGAGTAATAAATGAAATTTTTGAATCACTATACTGTACACTTGAAACTAATATAACACTGCGTATTAACTATACTGGAACTAAAACAAATGAAATGACTGGCAAAAATATATTAAAAATGAGATAATCAAGCGAGGGGATAATACAGATAGGAAAAATAGAACGAAACTCAACATGAGGTTAATACAAAATGCAATCTGTAAGCTTCCGTTCACTTTTTTTAAGGATTTTATTTATTTATTTGACAGAGAGAGGGCCATAGAACACAAGTGGGGGAAACAGTACAGGGAGAGGGAGAAGCAGGCTTCCTACCGAGCAAGGAGCCCGAAGCAGGGCCTGTTCCCAGGACCCTGGGATCATGACCTGAGCCGAAAGCAGACGCTTAACCGACTGAGCCACCCAGGTGCCTCTTCCGTTCATTTTTGGCTCTGAGCTGTCCAGTAGCCAAGGCAAAAAGAGAAAGAGAAGAAGTGGCAAGCAGGATTCACGGATCCCATTCCTAACTGAGAGCAACGCCCTTATCCGGGGAGCCATGTTCTTTAACCCACCAGTAGATGGCGGACATTTCATGTGGTTAGATTACAGAGCCAGCCTTTTCACGCAAGCCTTCTATACTGAGCCTGGGGTCAATAACAACATCCATTCTCCGAATTACGGGCCTGGTTATTTAGAGCATTTACTTCTTAGTGCAGTTCTGGGGAGAAGCTATTACTATCCCCACTTTAGAGATATGGTGACTGGCTCAGAGATAAAATCTCTTGCTCAAGCCTGGATTCCACACCAGCTCTTGTTCCAGACTCTGCTTTTTCTATTGCCACGCTGTCAATCTGCTGTCATTTGGAAAGCTAAGGCAGGTTTCCTTTTTTTTCTGATTGGTGGAGCTCTTGGGACACTGTGTTTGACCGGAGGGCTCTCTTCGTGCCTAAATTCAGGCTCTGACCCTAAGTAGCTGTTTCAGACTAGGCAAATCACTTAATTTGCTTGCCACGGCTTCCTCCACTGACAAATGGGAGTGCTAACATCTGCTCCACGGAATTCTGAAGGTGGTGTGAGGATAGAAGGGGGAAAGAGAGGTGAAAACGCTCTGCAAAATAGAAAACACTGTAAGAATGATGAACCCAGCATTTATTTACTTATTTAAAGACTATTTATTTGAAAGAGAGGGAAAAGGAAGAGAGAGAGAGGGAGAGAGAGAGAGAGAACACATGGGTGAGGCGAAAAGCAGAGGGAGAAGCAGACTCTCCACTGAGCAGAGAGCCGGACATGGGGCTTGATCCCAGGACCTAGGGATCATGGCCTGAGCCGAAGGCGGATGCTCAACGGACTATGGCACTCCTAAACCCAGCATTTATCAAGTGCCGACTATGAGCTGGGCACTGTGGCAGTGATGGAAGGCAATACCACTGAGAGTGTGGTCTGCAGCCCAGTACCAGTCCACAAACTGTTTATTAGTGGTCTGTGACAAGAAGTTGAGAATAAATGTTTTAAAACTGTAATGATTTGACAGAATAATTCTATATTGAATATAATCATGAAAACACTGGGCTTGAATTTTGTATATGTGTGTTTTGATTAGATATTTCTAGTATTTGATTTCTATTGTATTTCATCAGAGTATCGGTACACGATGGGTTCAGGAGGAAAATGGTCCTTCCTCACAAATAGTTTGAAAAGTACTGCTTCGATGAATAGAAAGAAAATAGAGGATGTGGGCTGTGCCCTCAGGGAGCACTCACGCATGTGGGTGAACAGGTGTCACAGTGGTTCTGAGACCCCACTGCTGAGATTCCACCTGCTCCAACTCCTTCACGGAACAGTAGGCTACACAGAGCTAGATGTGCCTACAGATTAGAGACCTGCGAGTCCTCAGATCAAGCAAACTCTCCTATTTGCCGTCTCAGAATACCAGCAGCTTGAATCTAGATAAAATCGGACTTCTCTCAAATAGAGAGCAATCTAATACATGATTTAAAAAAAAAAGATTTTATTTGTTTATTTGTGTGTGTGTGTGTGTGAGAGAGAGAGAGAGAGAGAGAGAGAGAGAGAGAGGACGCGCCTCAGCGGGGGAGCAGCAGGCAAAGTGAGAAGCAGGTTCCCTTCTGAGCCAGGAACCCCATGCAAGGCTCCATCCCAGGATCCTGGGATCATGACCTGAGCCGAAGGCAGACGCTTAACCAACCGAGCCATCCAGGGGTCCCTGACACACGATTTTTTGAGTAAAATTTCTCATGGAAACCATCTGTGAAAAATTATGCTGGGCCCAATTAGAGAACTGTGAAGACTGGGTTTTTGTATATCATAGACTTTCCAGTATATGCTCACAGGCTAACGGCATCTTTCTGTAGCTGGTACTAAGGCAATAAGCTAACCAAGGGTCCTTCAGTCTAAACACTATTGTTGATGGGCTATTCAAATGTTTTTCCACATTACTTTTCAGATATATAATTGAATAGGTAATACGCTTCCGTGGCACAAAATTGAGAAAGTACTTGGCTCCACATCTTGCTTTTTTTAAAAAAATATTTATTTATTTATTTGACAGAGAAAGAGATCACAAGTAGGCAGAAAGAGAGGCAGAGAGAGAGAGGAAGGGAAGTAGGCTCCCTGCCTAGCAGAGAGCCCGATGTGGGGCTCGATCCCAGGACCCTGGGATCATGACCTGAGCCGAAGGCAGAGGCTTTAACTCACTGAGCCACCCAGGTGCCCCCACATCTTGCTTTTTCATAGATCTTTATGTATGAGTACATAAAGAGTTTTCTCATTGGGTAGACATACCAGTATTTATTTGGTCAATCCTCTATTGATGGATCTGGTTGCTTCTCATTTTTTGTTATTTTTAAAAAGATTTTATTTATTTATTTGAGAGAGAGGGAGAGAGCAAGAGAGCACAAGCAGGGGGGAGAGGCAGGCAGAGGGACAAGCAGGCTTCTCGCCCAGCAGGCCTCCATCCAGGACCCTGAGAACATGACCTGAGCCAAAGATCACTTATCTGAGTGAGCCACCCAGGCGCCCATCATTTTTTGTTATTATACACACGCTACAGTGAATAACCAGCCTTGCACACATAACAGTTTATACCAATGCAAACATAACTGGAGGAGAAATTCCTAGAAGTAGAATTTTGGTATGAAATTCTCATGTATTTGTACTTCCTATAGTTACCTCAAAATTGCCCTCAATTGACTAGTTGCCCTCCCATCAGCAATTTTTTTTTAATGTTTTATTTATTTGTTAGAGAGAGAGCGAGCACAGGCAGACAGAGTGGCAGGCAGAGGCAGAGGGAGAAGCAGGCTCCCTGCCAAGCAAGGAGCCCGATGTGGGACTCGATCCCAGGACGCTGGGATCATGACCTGAGCCGAAGGCAGCTGCTTAACCAACTGAGCCACCCAGGCGTCCCCCATCAGCAATTTTTGAGAGGACTTCCCCATCCCAGCTTTGTCAACACGGTGTATTGTCAATGTTTTTATACTTTACCAATGGTATCTCACTGTAATTTTCATTAGTGTTTCTCCAGTCATGAGGTTAGTTACCATTACTAACATACAAACCCTTTGTTAATTTTGATGCTCAGCTGTCCAGATACAGGGCAATTACAAATGATCCCAGATAACTCTGTTTTCAGAATTTCCTAACCTACTGCTTTGATGGAGCTCCCAAACTAGAGGACGTTGTTCATTTCCTTTCATTCTGCCCCATTTTTCCAGAACTATCTAAGGCATTTCTGGGGGCACCCCAGATATTTTATTTTAAAACCAGTATCCCTATGTGCTAACATGGTGCCTGGCACAACAGGAAGGGTTCAAACAAACTGTGGAAAAATAAATTAAGAACAACACCAGAAACATTCACTCACTACTTCATATGGCTATGTACTTATGTAACTTTCAGTCTGTGTTTGCAATGACGATTTCAAAACTAAAGATAGGGATGCTTTATGTATTTTTTAAAAAAAATTTTAATTTTTATATAAACATATAATGTAACCCCCCCCCCCCTCTCCCGACACCCCTCCCCCCCACCCCCCTCAGTTTGTTTTATGACATTAGGAGTCTCTTTTGGTTTGTCTCCCTCCCGATCCCATCTTGTTTCATTTATTCTTTTCCTACCCCCTTAACCCCCACCCCTGTTGCATCTCCACTTCCTCATATCAGGGAGATCACATGATAGTTGTCTTTCTCCGACTGACTTATTTCGCTAAGCATAATACCCTCTAGTTCCATCCATGTCGTCGCAAATGGCAAGATTTCATTTTTTGATGGCTGCATAGTATTCCATTGTATATATATACCACTTCTTTATCCATTCATCTGTTGATGGACATCTAGGTTCTTTCCATAACTTGGCTATTGTGGACATTGTTGCTATGAACACTCGGGTGCACGTGCCCCTTCGGATCACTACGTTTGTATCTTTAGGGTAAATACCCAGTAGTGCAATTGCTGGGTCATAAGGTAGCTCTATTTTCAACTTTTTGAGGAACCTCAATGCTGTTTTCCAGAGTGGTTGCACCAGCTTGCATTCCCACCAACAGTGTAGGAGGGTTCCCCTTTCTGCGCATCCTCGCCAGCATCTGTCATTTCCTGACTTGTTCATTTTAGCCATTCTGACTGGTGTGAGGTGGTATCTCATTGTGGTTTTGATTTGTATTTCGACAGGGCTGCTTTAGACATGACATTTGATATGCCACAGTGAGCTATTGTTCTGGGGATTTGTCTTCTGCGAAATTCACTTTCAAGGGCTGCCTTTTATTTTATAGAGAAGTTTACTGTTTTATTCTTTCTTTATAGTTAACTTTTAAGAGCACATTGTGTTTACTTTTTGCTTTATAAGACCTGACATGGCTTTTGACCCAATCTGTTGACCACTGTGGGGGGTGGGGTGGGAACATTCTTAAAAATTCCCTCCATGGAGGTGGGAGGAAAGCAGAGGACTCATTTATGTTGATTTAGCTACACTCTTCCGGCCAGATTCCTTTGTGACCACGTATGCTCACTTGCGGGACACCTGGCCAAGGATCTCAGGGGGAAGACAACACGGAATTAACAGAATCTATAACTCCTGATTAAATTAACTTTGCTTCATTAGCACTACATTCTAACCACTTCACTTGGCAAGGTATTGTTGTATAGATATTTATTACTCGCCATGGAATTAGCTCCTGTAAATCTTGTGGAGCCAAAGGCTGAAGGAGAATTCATCATTATCATTATCATCATTAATAGTAATGCTAATTGACTTTTATTGAGTGTTAATCTTTTTCTATTTTACATCTATTAGTACCTTGTATCCTATTATCCCGTTTTACAAATAAAAACCCTGCAACAGAATGGAATTAGGTAACTTGAACGAGGTGACACAACTATTAAGTGTCTGAGTCTATTTGGTTCTGAGCCCAGGCAGTCTGGGTCCAGAGCCCATTCTCATAACTGTTTTGTTTTGCAATTCACAAAAGGTGAAATAACCTTTTCCTCCAACCTGTCAGCAGTCAGTGGCGACATCAAGTGGTAATATTTGTGTACTGCAACCCTCTCCAACTTGACAATCACTCCTGCCCAAGCTCTCCCAAATAAATTTATATTTGCTCACTCTACAGAGGTAGCTTCATGACAAGTCTGCTTCCAACCAGATTGCTATCCTTCAGCATCTCTTTTTCTTGTCTCAGAGGAAAAGGCATCTTTCCCAAGGTTAGCTTCTATTTTGCATCACATTTCTATCCCTACGTATTTTACTCTATTATTTATTCCTCCCTTTTCTTGCCTCTTCAGTTTCTGTTTCACCAGCCACTCTTCCTGCTCAACCTACAAATAATCTCTGGATTTTCCTATCTTGCAATGACAAAACCAAACAAATGAACCTCTCTTTGAACAATCACCCCAGATTCACTTAAAAAAAAAAAGATTTTATTTATTTATGCAAGAGAGAGCAAGAGAGAGTGAGCGAGAGAGAAAGCATGAGAGGGGGGAGGTCAGAGGGAGAAGCAGACTCCCAGCTGAGCAGAGCACCCAACTCAGGACTCAGAACTTGGGACTCGATCCTGCGACTCTGGAATCATGACCTGAGCGAAAGGCAGATGCTCAACTGACTGAGCCACCCAGGTGCCCCCCCCCAGATTAACTTTTTGAAAGAAGATTTTATTTATTCCTTTGTGTGTGTGTGTGTGTGTGTGTGAGAGAGAGAGAGAGAGCGAGAGCGCACACACAAGCAGGCAGAGGGAGAAGCAGGCTTCCCGCCAAGCCGGGAGCCCAATGCTGGACTTGATCCCACAACCCTGGGATCATGACTTGAGCCAAAGGCAGGTGCTTAACTGACTGAGCCACCCAGGCATCCCCAGATTCAGTTTCTTTTTTTTAAATACTTTTTTAAAGATTTTTATTTATTTATTTGACAGACAGAGATTACAAGTAGGCAGAGAGGCAGGTAGAGAGAGAGGGTGAGGAAGCAGGCTCCCTGCTGAGCAGAGAGCCCGATGAGGGGCTCGATCCCAGGACTCTGAGATCATGACCTGAGCTGAAGGCAGAGGCTTAACCCACCGAGCCACCCAGGTGCCCCCCAGATTCAGTTTCTTAAAGAAGAGTACCAATAATGGGGTTCTTTTGCTGAAAAACCTTAATTCTTTCTCAATCAATTTCTGAATTAAGTACAAATCTCAGTCCGACATTCAGGATCCTCCAAAATTTGGCCTGAATTTCTGGCTGTATCTCCCTGACACTTCCCTTCCCTAAGCTTCAATCATACAGGACTACTCACACGTCCTCATAGGTGATTTCCTTTGCACAAGTTACTATCTCCACTTGGATTTACCTTTATCAGAGGACTCTGCATAACTTCCCCTGGATTCTTTCTAGTTACTTGTGGGTATCTCCCACGCACCCACCCACCCACCTGTTACACTGTGAGTGCCTGAAGGCAGGGATTAAATGCTACTAGGTAAGAAAGTAAAAATCAGCTTGGACCGAGAAAGCAAAAATCTGGCTATTCATCAGGCTGGAGTAACAGACACAGATAAAGCCAGCTGTAGATTTTATAGGAAACAATATTTCTCCCAAAGACACAGTGCAGCTGTAAACTGATAACAACCTTCTCTGAGTGACCACTGCTTTTTCTTTATTCAGCAAGAAACTTTGTCCTCTACAATCACAGACTCTTAGAGACTTTGCTGTTTGAAATCATACCAACGAGAATAAAACATCCCACATTTGTCTGGAGGACATAAGGTTCTTGGTCCTGAAGAGGCAGCCTTGATTTCCTATCCAGGTGTAGAGCTTTGGATAAGGGGTATCTGGACACAACATTCCACATCTATTTTTACTTTGTGGTTTCCAAGGAAACAGTCCTCTGGGTTCATTTCACAGTCCAGACCTGATGTTGACCCCTTCACACAGTCCTGTTTCCCGCTTCCCCAAAACAATCCTTCATTTAAAATCTATCTAAACTCCACCATTCCCTCAAATTATGTAGTGACTGCTTTTCTTTGTTTGCTGAAGTGTCCCATGGTTTCTCTTGTGGGTGGTCTTCTTCATTGCAGTGGTCAAAAAGCCTGACTTTTAGATTACCTGGATTGATTTTATGGATTTCGCTCTCAGTTCTGCTGATAACTAATTAGCAGGATCACCTTAATAAGCCAACGCACTCCTCTGGCCTATTTTCTTTTCTGTGAAACGAGGGGCTGTTTCTTACAATCTCAGGTAGACCTGGATTGGACGCTTAGTTCTGCCACTTAAGTGAGGCCTGTGATTTTTGCTTTTTCTGAGCCTCCGTGAAAACCGCTGCGTAGATTATCCAGTGTTGCAATGAGGATCCAGTTGATTGTTAAAAGCATCACTATATCCCATCACTATTCTTACTCCTCTTATGTGAGCTCGGACAAGTTACTTAATTTTTCTGTGCCTCCGTTTTCTCATGAATAAAAGTGGACAATAATAGTACGTACCCCAGTGCGGTTATTGCGGGCATTAAATGAGACGAAAATGAGTTTAGGGCTTAGAGCAGTGCCTGGCACATAATTAGAGGCTCCAAATATGTGAGCTAATGTAATTAGTATTAGATTACTACTAGCTGTTCTGTGGACCAGAAGCTCAGGATAAACAGTTCCATTCTAAGGGCAAAACCCCAAAGAACTGTAACCCAGGCTGGAAACGGTGAAACATAATGGAGCGTTTCTTTTTCAAAAGCAATTGGCACGCCCAGCACTGGGTTAAGGACCCGCCCCGTCCTCATTAAATATGGCAGCAAGCGGGGCCAACCTACTGCGGCTGCGCACGCGGAAACTCCTCCTTCGCCGCTTTCTCCGCCCGGCCGCCTCCCCTGCTCGCCTCCCCCCAACCCCCCGCCCGGCGGGGCAGAGGTGCCGGGAGAAGGCCGGCAGGGGCGCGCACGCGCAGACCTTGGCTCTGTTTGGCCGACACTTGCGAGGCGCCTGTCACATGAGCCGCGCGCCAGCTCCGTTCCCCCTCCTCCCGGCTGGGCTGTGAATGAAGCTCTGCCGGCTACGTGGGGCGCTAGCTCAGCTTGGTGTCCTGGACGCCAGAGCCGTCTGAGCGCTCGGCCGGCCGGCGGCCGACACGGGCTCGGCCGCCCACGACCTCGGCGACAGGTAAAGACAGATGGGCTGTCGCTTCCCCAACAAGTCCTTCGTGGGCCGCTGGCCCCCCGGCCCGCTCGCGGAGCACCCCCGGAGCGCAGCGACACGGGGGAAGCGTCCCTCCGCTGGCTTGGCCCCCGGGAGATGGGGGTTCCCCTTGCCCGGCCGCCGCCGCCTGGCACTCGGAGGAGTTAGACCGGCTAGTTCTAGCCAGTGCAGGGCGGCATCTTCCCGCGAGCCCTGCCCTATTCTGCGAGCCAGGGTCCCTGCGCGGTCCCAGCGAAGTTTTCTAGCGGAGCGGCGCCAAGCCCGTCCCGCTTTTGAATGGGGGGGAGGCTGGCTGCAAGGCGTCCCCTTTGCAGGACTGGGACAGAGTGGTTTTGGTTGGTGAAGCTCTGTCGAGGCCCCGTTCTTCTTCCTCCTGCTCTGGACTCGCAGGTTTGTGTGGGTCTTTGCGAAGTGGACTCCGGGCTCTCAGAAAAGTCGGTGCTGCGAGTTTTCCTCCCCCCTCCCCCGCCACTTCACGCGGGTAGCTGGTTCTCTCCAGGCTTTCTAGGCTTGCCCTGGAGCGCCTTCACCGGGAAGGGGAAAGCTTTACCTTCACGCTGATGCACGTTTATCTTTCTTAATATTTCAGAGCAAATCAGTTTCCTGGAGTGCCAAGCGAAGTTGTCCGTGTGCCCGTGAGATAACGTCAGTGTAAGCTACCCCGAATAAGTGAGGGAAATCGACAACCGTGGAGCATAAAAATCCAGTAAGAATCTGCTTTATGTCATCTTCATACATTTATTAGCAACTACTCGGGTTTAATATCAGAGATGTTAAATTTCGCCTGGTCCCATGAGGCGCGGACCACTACTTAACTGTACACGAAATAAAGGGGGGGGGGCTGGGAAGACAAACCAAAACAAATTGTCCCAGGTTCCAGATAAGTCATCAGAGCGCTTTTTCCTGGTGAATTCATCATTGGACTTGTGAGTTCCTGAGTATTCTTGGGCTTCGCGAAACTTTCCTTATCCAAAGCATTGTTTTTTCTCTATGGGTGCTTTTAGGACTAGTGTACACATTGACATTCTTGTCCTTAAAAAAAAAAGTCATTAAGAAAGACCAAAATGATGACTCTGAAGTTCGTATTAGTCTTTAGTGTATGTGGATTAGCGTTTTCACTTCGAGGGTGGAGGTGTTGCTGGTCTAAGCTATGGAAATTGCAAAATGTAATTTCATGTTGACCAACTCAAAAAGGTGAGGACTTTTTCTTAGACAAAGCAGATGGCTTGTATGCCAAATAAGGAAGACCAGTTTATTAATTAAGAACTTGTTTAAGTGGCCAGCACTTTGTTTCGTGTACTAAGCCTCTGAATCAAACGAAGTAGATACTTCCTCCCCCCCTTCTCATTCCTATCTCCTTTCCTATCCTCGCAAATTGTATTGTCCCTAAGACTGAATTGGATGCTGTAAATTTAGGAATTAGCTTATTTGGTTGTACTTAAATTAGCATTCTGTTTTTACACTTTTTTTTGTCTTTGGTTCTTCTTTCCCCTGAAGATGAAAGCAGTATATGCTCACTATAGGACATTGGCAAAGTGTGGGAAAGTATAACGAAGCAGAGAGGAAGAACCATGACCCAAAGGGCGTTGCTCTTAACTTTTTTTTATTATGCTTCCTTTCTTTTCCATCCCGATACAGGGGCTATCCTAAAACCTGAAATATTACAAAATTTGTTTTCCTTTCTGCTAATTTTTGAATATAAAGTTGGTGTTGGCAGGGGTAGGTGAGGGCATTGGATATTATGTGGCTCTTCATTCCCCACACTGGAACTTCAGGGTAGGAAGGAACATTTAGTGGTTATCTCACTCAACCAACCATCCTTTGAGATTCTGAAACCCATTTACTGAAGATCCAGTGATTCATGCAGAATTGGACAGCACTCATTGTCTATAGTAACTGACTCTAGATCTTCCCATTCTTTTTTTTCTTAAAGATTTTCTTTATTTGACAGAGATCACAAGTAGGCAGAGAGGCAGACAGAGAGGGAGGGGGAAGCAGGCTCCCCGCTGAGCAGAGAGCCCAATGTGGGCTCAATCCCAGGACTCTGGGATCATGACCTGAGCGGAAAGCAGAGGCTTTAACCCACTGAGCCACCCAGGCACCCCTCCCATTCTGTATTTTTAAAGTGGTACCTTGCTGGAAGAAACTTGACATTGCCCCTGTCTGCATATCCTTGAAAGAGAGGTTCAAAGAGGGACAGGAGGTAACTTTTAAGGATTTGAATTTTTTTTCACTTAGGTGTTCCTTTTTCTGTTCACATTTTCAGGTTCAGGGCGTGAGCTGCTTGCAGGAAACAGGGCCACGCAGCTGCTGTTCCATCTACATCCCATTCAAGCCTCCTTATAAAACTGGAGGAATTTGGGAAACTGAGTGTGTGACCCCCACCGTGGGAGAGGACAGGATCAAGATGGCCATGTGGCAGGGTAAGAAATCAGCACTTATTTCTCTGACTGGTTTTTCCTCCTTCTCTGCCCTCCATCCCAACCCAACCCCCCAAGCCAGTGGCAGGCAGCCAGCTGTTTCTTTAATTTAACCCTTTGTCTCCACAAGGACAAAGGATATTGATTTAAAATAAGTTGCTGCTAGCTAGAAGTTTAATGTATTTTAAGGTAGGGGTGGAGGGGTAGGGAGAGGGAAGTAGCTGGAAAATGTAATGCCAGAAGCATTTTCAAAGAACTCCCTTCGTTTGAACATGTGCTTGTGGGGGGTTATATGTGAGGAAACAGAGAATTTTTTTTTCATATTTGTGTTTTTCATTTGTTTCCGGCAAATTTCTATCATAAGGTTCCTGATGGTGGGGGAGACAGATGTCAGCACCTCTCTGGCTTCCTCTTCCCCCATAAAGACTTTAAAGCATATTTACTGTTATAATGTTTATATTTGGTGATACAAGGAAAATTCCTATTTTAACAATGTGAACTACCCAAGAGCAAAACTCAACGATATCTTGCCTGATGGGTTTACATCTCTTGTGAACCTGAGAATTCCTACCACATACGAAGTGATTTTTTATTTTTGGTGGGGTTGAGGATTGTGCCTTTGGGAGACTATCAGCATTTCTGGGCGTATGTGGGATTTTTATGTTTCTCCAAAGGGCATGGGGGTTTAAGAAATAATAGACAAATGCTGCCCAAACTGGTCTGTGACCCACAAAAGGTTAAGGACCACTTAGGTGGAGCAGAATATGCAAGAACTTGAGTAGCTATAAATTTTCAGCGGGTAGGTTTGTTGGTTGTCTGAAGTATCTGTTAAAACTGTCTCCTGCTGGTTGTGCCTTCAAGTGTGAAGGCACACAAATGTAATATGGTTTTGATGTACAAGGATCGTCGGTTTGAAGATGTTTATTGAAATGGGATTTGGGGATGCCTGGGTGGCTCAGTTGGTTAAGCATCTGCCTTCAGCTCAGGTCATGTGGGATTGAGCCCCACATCGGGCTCCTTGCTCAGCGGGGAGTCTGCTTCTCCATCTGCCTGCCCTTCTCCCTGCTTGTTTCCTCACACTCTCTCTCAGACATAAATAAAATCTTAAAAAAAAAAAAAGAAATGGGATTTGGCCTGTATTGCTTTGCTTTGATGCACACTGATGCTGATCAGGAGCAGTTTGGAAATTCCTGAGATGTTCTTTTTTAAAAAATTTATTTATTTGACAGACAGAGATCACAAGTAGGCAGAGAGGCAGACAGAGACAGAGAGAGGGGGGGAAGCAGGCTCCCTGCAGAGTAGAGAGCCCAATGCGGGGCTCGATCCCAGGACCCTGGGATCATGACCTGAGCCCAAGGCAGAGGCTTTAACCCACTGAGCCACCCAGGCGCCCCTGAGATGTTCCACAAGCCTGGTACCGAGATGCGTAAAACAGAGACCTGGAGGGCTTCTTGTCTTATGGGAAAGAGAGACAGCTAAACAGATAATTGTGTTAGGTTGAATTAAGTGTGTCGGAATAGGGAAAGGCGCAAAATGTGACGGAAGCCCAGAGAAAAGCATGCTGAATTTTGAATTTTGAGCTGGTCTGAAAAAAATGAGTGGGAGTTTGCCAGATGGGCAAATGAGAGAATTGCATTCTGGGCAGGACAGAGAAGCACTGTTTGGGAACTTCCAAGTTACTCCGTTTGCCTTGTGTGAGATGTGTGGGCCACGACCTCAGATGAAGCTGGGAAGGTAGTCGGAGGCCAGATAATAAAGAACCTTGTATGTTCTAGGAAGGATTTTACACTTTATCCGGGAGACAAAGATTCTAAACAGGGAAGTAACATAATCAGATTTTGTTTGAGAAAGATTACTTTGGCAGCAGTGTTGAGGTGGAGTTGGAGCTGGAGAGAAAGCAAGCCAAGAACCGGTTGGAAGGTTGCTGGTAGAGTCGTTGAGGGAAGGAGATGGTGGTCTGAGCAGAAGCGGGGGCAGCAGGTGCAGAGAGCCACGGGATGAATTCTAGAACTGTCCTGTGACTGGATGTGGGGCGGGGGACAGCCCAGGCTGACACCCAGTTAGGGTGTTTGGGGCTGGTGATGCCAGCCACAGAGATGACCATGGGAAGGAGGTCACAAGGGCATGGGGATGATGGGAAGTTAGGGTACTGACTTTGGTTTGGCCTCTTTTGCTTGGGACACCTGTGGGCTGTCAGGTCCATGATTAAAAGATAGTGCTGGGAGTAGGGAACTGAAGTTGGTGCAGGTGGGGATCTAAAGTTTTGTTCCTAATGACGAAGAAAGGGCTTGTGTTTTTTTCTCTATTTAATGGGAAACGCCGTTAGTAGTTAATGATTTATTTATTTTCTAATAAAAACATTTTAATGGATGCCAGTTCTTAATAAAATGGCCTATTTTCTTAATAAATAATGTATTTTGCTCTCTCAGCCCTGAAACTGGATCTGCTTAAAATGACATTGGAGTAAAACTGAATTTTCCTACCATTAGTGAAGAGGGGAGTATTCCCTATAATTGCAACTTATTCTTTGTTCTTGTGCAACCTCTGAAGTGACAAGTGTAATACAATGATAGTGTGGCTGGCTGTATGGTATAATAGTTAAAAATACGGATTTAGGGGGCGCCTGGGTGGCTCAGTGGGTTAAAGCCTCTGCCTTCGGCTCGGGTCATGATCTCGGGGTCCTGGGATTGAGCCCCACATCAGGCTCTCTGCTCGGTGGGGAGCCTGCTTCCTCCTCTCCCTCTGCCTGCCTCTCTGCCTACTTGTGATCTCTGTCTGTCAAATAAATAAATAAAATCTTTTAAAAAATATGGATTTAGGTTCGCTTCTGTTGGTTCTATCACGTGATAGCTGTGAGACCTTGGGCAAGTCCCTTAACCTCTCTGTTTCTCAGATTTCCTCAGTTTCCTCCTTTGTAAAATGAGAATAATAATGGAACTCATCTTATAGGGTCATTTTGAAGATTAATCTATGCAAAGCACTTAGGACTTTGTAAAATTCTTAGTAGTAAGACATTTAGAATATTGTCCAGCATATAGTAAGTGGTCATTAAAACTTAGCAGTAGCTGTTGTTGTTACTACTATTACTATGGCTACAACTTAATATGACTACTGCTATTGTTGTCACTGTTATTTTGCTCTAGCCTGAGGTGGGCCCGAGGCCCTGTTCTGTGGAGGGAATTTCAGGTTGTCCTTGGAAGCCCTCCCTCTGGTCATCTGTTTGGGTCTTTAGGTAGAGGTTTCAATTCTTAGAAAACCTCTAAAGCATCCTTATAAAACATCTAGCCCAACCCCAGAGGTTAAGTGACATGCCCGTACTCAGACAGGTTGATAGTGGTGACAGGACTAAAACCCAGGTGTCCTGGTTCCCTATTCCAATTTTCTTTCCATGGGCTCATGGAAGAGGGAATGTGTGGGTCTGTTCTCAGCTCAAGGAAGCTCTGAGTCAGTTTCTAGAGCTAGTTGAGGAACTCTAAGAGCCAGAGGAAGCCAAGTCTCCTTAGCCTCTGGGATCAATGTTGTCTAGCTCCTCCTTGGAGAATATTTTTTTCTTTTTTAAAATCTATTTATTTATTTATTTATTTATTTATTTGACAGAGATCACAAGTTGGCAGAGAGGCAGGCAGGGAGAGAGAGAGAGGAGGAAGCAGACTCCCTGCTGAGCAGAGAGCCCAATTCGGGGCTTGATCCCAGGATCCTTGGAGAATTTTATCAGAATTCCCATACCTCTTAAACATGGCCGACATTATTGACTTCATTTGATGAAGCCCACTAACACATTTCCTGGCTCCTTTAAACAGAGTCTACTTGGCCAAATTTAATATTTTTGGTAATTCAGGGTCATTATCAATGCCATCAGTTTTCTTGGTCTAATGGTCAAGAATTATTGACAAGAGGACTAGCCAATTTGGGGTGGGATGAGGTTGGAGATGTGTGGTCGGGTGTTATTTCTTTATTTGGTTGTCGTTAGGCACCAGCTTGCACCAGGCACTGTGCTGAGCCCTGGAGGTGCTGTGGTTTGTAAAACGGGCATGGTCTCTGCTTTCATGGAGCTTGCCAACTAGGATAAAGGGAACATTTCAAATTCACAAAATGATTTATTGAACAAATGTCCCGAAGTAATTTGGAAAAAATGACACCAATATAAATTTAGAAGATGAAAATTGTGTTTCTTTTTAGGAGGGGGTGCCTCAGAATTGTCTGTAGTGCTTTTAGAAAGGTGCCTGCTCAGGTCTTAGGCCCCTAAACTGTGGTTCAGTCTTGGGACCTGAGCATTTAAACAAACAAACAAACAACAAACCTCTATAAGCAATTCTGCTCTGTAGTTCTGTTTGGGAACGGCTACATTAAAGAATTAAAACTTTTTAAAAAAGAGATGGTAACGGAACTCAGAAATATAGGAGAATATATAATTGTGGGGTAGGGAAGGTATTTGTATGCATAATATCAAAGGTGAAATAATGAATAAAACATTAATATAATGAACTATATGAAAATTTACAAATTCCTCCAAAAACCATACAGTTAATGGGAAAACTGGAAGCAATTGCAACAAGACTCATTTTTCTTAATACAAAAAGACTTACAGAGCAAAATATAAGTGTTTGACTAGCAAAGGATAGGAATAGGAAAATACCTAAAAGAAGAAATCTAAATAGCCCATTAATGTGAAAAATGTTCTAAGTGGTAGTCAAAGAAAG